>PVIY010020025.1:0-44771 GCA_004026745.1 Myrmecophaga tridactyla | reverse complement strand
ACCCAAATGGGTGGAGACATGTCGTCACCTAATCCAATTTAACAACCACTCTTGACTAAATCACGTCACCCAGGCAGATGATCTCATTACAGTTTCAAACATACAGTATTGAATAGAGATTATTCTGCCTTTATGAAATGGGATTTATATTAAAACATGGCTTTTCTTAGGGGGCATACTTCCTTTCAAACCAGCACAATTATGAATCCTAGTCCCACTGTTAGTGTAATGACTATCTCCTGACCCTAGGTTCCTTCATCTCCACAATACAGAAACTTAACATTATCATTCCATTACAATGTTATTTAAAACAGCCTTGAAGATAATGATGAAATTCACCAGCCTGGAATATTTTTATGAACCTACTTTTCTCCACAAGCTAAACAGCCCTAAGTACACAAACTACAATAGGTATAATCAGAACTCTTTCCTATCCAGCCATCATAGGTTGTTATAGCACGAGGCAGGGAGGGCAAATGGTTTACTACAATAGTGGTTCCATTCAATAAGTGGGACAAATAAGATGGCGCTGATTGTACTCAAAATGAGCATGCAGTTATTTCTATTTTATTTTTAAAATACATGGCCATCATCTGTCATTTCATGGTCTGAACTTCCTTAGAAAGCAGTTAGAGTTAATCTCAAAAATCAATGGAAGGATACAGCACGTGCAATTTTATCTGTCTGTCTATGACAGCTGTCACCCTCATTACCTAGACACCTAATATTGCCTTGGAAGAGAAATAGACGCAAGCACTTTTAGCAGGTCAGGGTCAGAGCTGGGAGTGGTTGTGTGGCTTCTTACTCCCTGTCTAGATGACTAAGTATCAGAAAGGATTTTCAAAAGCTGAAGATGGTGTCACCTCTTTCTAATGCATTTCAAAACGGCAGCATGGTTTTGAAATATTTTACTACTACTGTTTTATCATGTGGAAATAGGCCATCTCTATGGCTCTACTAAATAAATAAAACAGGGAAACACTTAAAATAATCCTAATCATTTACTAAATGGGAAGCTCATTATGAGAAGTGACACAATTGTATTGTTCATGAAGCCCTCCCAATGTCCAGCAAACCACTGAGGACTAACATGGTAGCATTTAATACATTTGTGGAATGAATGAATGGATGAAAAAAAAAACCAAACAAATGAAGATCCGTTAGATGGCTAAGGAGCTGTGGAGTACCACCCTTAAAAAAAAAAAAAGACTAGAAAAAACAATGGAAGGGTCAGAAATACTAAGAGTAATAAAAAGTTCTTGAAGGTTTCCTTGTGCTGGCTACTTTGATAAGACTTCATGAATTGTCTCATTTAATGCCCACAACAGACCTGTGAGCAGGTACTATCATTAACCTCATTTTAAAGAAGTGGGAACCAAGGCAAGAGAAATTAAACTTATTGTTCAAGGTCATGCCATGCCTTTGTCTCCTACTTATGGACCAGAAGAAATCAAGCTGAGGACAGGATTTGGCTTTGGGACTAGATAGTCCTGCTAATCAGACATTCATATCTAAGAAAATGTTTTTTAAAGATCTGGTCATCCATGCCTCTGTTGCTTTACTTCCCTAATTTTGGATGTTCTACTATTTATTTGAAAATTCGGCAAAAGATAGAGAACCAAATGACAGATTGAAATTAAAATCAACCAAGTTATATACTAACATTTTTGATGAGAAGATGTTTGAAATGAAACTGATGGATAAAATGAAGTTTTCTTGAGATTCATCAATTTTTCTAGTTATTCCTATGCCTATCCATTATTATAACAAAGGATTAAGTTTATTCTAGTTAAAGTTATTTGTTCTATTTAAATAAAAATTAAAAATTAGCTAAAATGTTGCTAACCCTCATGAATTCTTCCCAATGTAGATAAGTGATACTTCTGATTAAGGCAAATTATGGAAGACTGAGGAGATATAATTACCCAATGCCTGTTTCTATTTCCAATTTTAATTTGGTACCACCTTTTCTCCCGCAGAAATCTAATAAAGCCCAATGTTTTTCAGGGCATGAGTGAATGAGTCTTTGATAATTGAATTTTACTGACTGCCCAGATTCAGAAAGCACTCGAGAGCACATGTAAATCCCTCTTAGTTGCTAACAAATAGTAATAGTTATTATTAACAACCTTAATTCTTCACAGTTAACATCAGTAATGAAAAAAATTGTTGTATTCTAACAACTAATTGTTTTTTAACATCTTGATGAGATTGCATTTCTTACTATAAACATATTCCTTTCCCCAAATTTCTTGAAAAAAAGAATGTTTTGCCAACAGCTTAATAAAAATCTAAGTACACAATGGCTAGAGGGTCACCTTTAAAAAAAGTGTATTAAGTAGGCTAATGAAGTTGCTTCCAAACGGGCAATGATCCTGCATTGATTTTAGACGGCTTTAGATGTCTGTAAGCAAAATATGCCAAACAATCTGTTTGAAGATAATGCCACAATAATGAGTTGCTACATATCCTCAGATATCTGCGTGTAGACTTTTCATGGGCAGGTTTTAATCCCAGGCTGGGCTCCTAGCGCTATTTACCCCACCTTCTTCAAGCGCTCAGTGATTACAGAGGCTATCTCTTATGAGCTTACTTTCATGCAAGTCTTGGGAGATGGTGGTAGAAGTAGGAGGAGGATGAATAATACTCCAAACTTTATTCTTGCTATCTTAATCTTATGATACCGTTGAGGAAATAAGGGACTCTCCTTAAAGACAGAACCAGCACCCAGTGAGACAGACAGTTGACTACTGACGTTTAGAAGGTTAATGCTGTGTAAAGTTCATAAATGATCAGCATGGGCTTTGAAGCCTTCTTGGAATAGGTGGACTTGAACCAGGCTATAAAAATGAATAGGATTTGTATGGCTGGGTCAGTGGCATGGGAAGGGAGTGGATTCCAAGTCATAACAGTACTGTAAACACTTCTGAAATGATGTATAGTTAGGAAGGTAAATTTTGCTAAGAGGGAAAATTGCAGAGTGCTTTCTGACTCAAATTTACTTTTCCCCTGACCTTAGTAGAAGCAGTCATGCCTATACACCAAAGTCTAATCTCTCTGTTTTTATTCCTGACCTGGAGGAAAACACTCTTGGCTTACTCTCCATCAGCCTCTTCATGCTCTCATTCATTCCATCCATATTCATCAAGTGCTCACTATATGTTGGGCACTATGTTGAGCTCTGGAGAGAGCAAGAGGGCCATGGGACCCATCCACATGTGACTGGGGAGTCTCCTCTGTCTCCACTCTCCATCCCACCAATGAAACATGCGCAGGCCCCTCTATTTGCAGGGAAAAAAATTACTATTTCCTTTCATTGGTAGCCTTTTGAATACACAGTTTAAGGTCAATGACTCCCTTTACACACAGCTCTCTGCAACTTTGGTCCCTTCAGGGCACACTGTTCCTCCATCCCAAATACACATACCACATGCACATGTGCACATACACATGGATACATGTACACATGCGTGCGCGCGCACACACACACACACACAGTGGACTGACCCTGCCCTTCTCAAAAGAAATACTGACTTCATTCTGAGAAAAAAGTCCCTAAAATGAATGGGCTTCTCATCAGCAGCTCTGTATCACTTGACTCAGTTGAGGCCCCTTTCTCTCTTAAAATTCTCTACCCATGGCTATGGCAATACCTCATCTGAGTTTTTCTGCTCTGCCTTTGCTAATACCTTTTCTACATTATTTTGCTCTTTCCTACCTTTGCCTTCAAACTGCATACTTCCCCTAAGGTTTAGTTCCTTCATTTCATTTCTTTCCTCATTATAAGCTATCTCTTGGAAAGCTGAACTACTCACGATTTCAATTAATAATGTCTCAGTATAAACATTCTTACAAATGTATTCCTCTCGCCCTGCATGTCTATACAGAGAATATTGCTTGGGGATGGCTGAAGATTCATTTCCAAGGATGTACCATCCAGAGAGCTGAATAACTGTACATATAAGTCACATTAATGCCTTTAGATGTGTCTATAGGTAAAAGAGCCTCCAGTATATGTAATCTGTTAATAATAATAATGACAACAAGAGCTACAGAAAGCTAAGTGTGAAGGTAACTGCTGAGGGCTGGCTTTTAAATGGGTTCACCTCAGGGAAAAGGTGGCTCCTCAGACATAACAGGATCCTTCAGAAATGAGGTGACCTCACCTGGAGTGTATCAAAGGGACCACAAGTTGCTGCTGCAGGGACCAGCTGGAAGAATTTGTCCATGCCCATATCCTTATGAGATAAATAATATCTGTAGCTTTTGTGCAGTATAATGGAGCTTTTTAGGCACAGATGTATGTCTAATTCTGGTCTCTAAACATTTGAAATGGGAATGCCACTGAACCTCCATATCTACACATTCACTGCTTCCTGGACAGTTATCTCCACAAATTATAAACAAATGCGTCATGTTTTCTGAAAAGTCTAGCATATATCAGAATATTGAAAGACTGAGTATGTTGAATGAATAGAAGCTATGTCCCTTCAATTGGAAGCCTTTTCCAACAACTTCAAAACACTTGACTGCCCCTCTTCCTAACATTCCTGGTGATGCACTGTTCTCCTCTGCTATCTCAAGCTTCCCTAGCCTGCAATTATGGGTTGAAATTCCTCAGGACCTCATCTCTTCTCATTCTACCAAACTCCATGGCTATCTGGCCACCAGAGGAATAAAGAGACAGTCTCTGCTGAAAATTCAGCCTCTGTTAGAGAAGCCATTCTAGCAGAGAGAGAGGAGGTGAGCACTGTTGGCTTCTCTTACTTTAGCCTGCCCTCCAATCTCCTGCTAGTGATGCCCATTTGAACTTAGCCAGAGTCCAGATGCCCAAGGAGGCTAGGAAATGTAATTTGCAGAGGTCAGCCCCCTGCAATACAAAGCAGAGTGAGGAAACGGTTGCAAATGGATCTGAGAGCAAACAGCCAAATGAAGACCACACCTCTGGATTGGTCTCCCTCCACACACTGCTGAATCCCTATCATTCATTCTCCACTCTACAGCCAAAGTGAGCTAGACTTTCATCAGACCATTTTCCTCCCTGACACACTCTAGTGGCTTCCCACTTCTGTTAGGGTAAAAACCTTGTTGGCCTCTTCAGCTTCGTTCAACCCTCTCTCTCTACTACAGTTTCGCTTGCCCTATTTTAGCTCTTTAAATGTTCCACGCTCCTTCTTGACACAGGGCCTTTGCATATGTTCTTCTCTTTAAACATTATTCCCTTGCCCACCCCTACCCTTTATATAGTGCCAACTAAGGGTAATGCAAGTTCATCTAAACCTTGAAATTATCATTTTGGGAAATGATTCATATTTGATAAGAATCAGACAGAAGGATTTGAACAGTGAATAAAAAGGTATTTGCAAAGTCCCCTTGGGGGAATGGTGAGAAAGGGGGAAAATTCAAGTTCCCCAAGTGGAGAATTCTTGATATTCTCACAAGCAGTGGGGACAACCAAAGCAATAGGCTGAGCCCTCAATCTTGGGGTTTGTAGATGAAACTTAACCCCACAAAGGATAGGCTAAGCCTACTTAAAATTAGAGTCACCCCCAAGAGAACCTCTTTTGTTGCTTAGATGTGGTCTCTCTCTTTCAGCCAAAATGACAGGCAAAACCCACTGCCCTCCTCCTCTCTACGTGGGACATGACTCTCAGGGGTGTGGAATTTCCTGGCAACATGGGACAGAAATCCTAGAATGAGCTGGGACTCAGCACTAAGGGATTGAGAAAAGCTTCTTGACCGAAAGGGGAAAGAGAGAAATGAGGCAAAATAAAGTGTCAATGGCTGAGAGATTCCAGAGTCAAGAGGTTATCCTGGAGGTTATTCTTAGGAGTTAAATAATATCACCTTTTTAGTTAAGGCATAACAGGGAGGCTAGAGGGAACTGCCTGAAAATGTAGAGCTGTGTTCCAGTAGCCTTGCTTCTTGAAGATGATTGTATAATGATACAGCTTTTGCAATGTGATTGTGTGATTGTGAAAACCTTATGTCTGATGCTTCTTTTATCTATGTTAAGGACAGATAAGTAAAACATATGGATTACAAATAAATAAATAATAAAGGGAACAAATATTAAAATAAATTCAGTAGATTGAAATGCTAGTGATCAATGAAAGGGAGGGGAAAGGGGTATGGTATATATGAATTTTTTTCTGTTTTCTTTTTATTTCTTTTTCTGCATTGATGCAAATGTTCTAAGAAATGATCATGATGATGAATATACAATTATGTGATAAAAAAAGAATGTTGATATTGTCAAAAAAAAAAAAAAAGAATCTGAGAGGGTGTGCTGGACTCAATAATCCATTGTTAACTTTTCTAGTAAAACACACACCCTGCGCCCCCACCCCCCCTTAAAGCATCATCCCAAGTAAGCCAAAATTTTGCAACTGAGCTATGTCAGGGTACTTTTTTTTCATTTTTCCTTTCCATTCTGACTTCTTTATTTATTTGCAGTCTTACTTCTATTTTGACAACATAGTAAATAACTTCTTTTCCTATTTCCTCCCTCTTTTCTACTCCTTCCTATGTAGTCCTATGTAGAAGTGAAATTTAAACTGCTTAAAACTATTTTATATCTCTACAATGTAAGGATTCTCTCTTTTAACACAGCCATGATAATATTATCACACGTAAGCAATTAACAACAATATCTTATATCATCAAACATCTAGTCTGTGTGCAAATTTCCAATTGCTGCATTGGTGTCAGAATTTGCTTTTAGTTTATTCATTTTTTTGAAGCAGAATCCAAATAAGGTCTACATTTTGCAACTGGCTGAATCTATAGGTTTACCTTCCATCTCATTTGCTGAAGGGATAGTGATATATTAGATTTTGTAGTCTATCATTGGCTAGAATTCCAGAACTGAAGGACAGTGCAGGATTGTCTAATCTGTAACTATGGTAGGAGGCAAAGTGAGAAAATACAGTGAAAGTGAAAATATGATGGGTGTTAAAAACAACTTCTTCGCTGGTTTGGCGCAATGCTTTCTAAGTTATCACGGCAATGTCTAACCAACTAGAATGCGAGAAGAGACGATTACATTTAAGGAAAGGGTCCCTTTTAGTATCTAACTGATGGTAGTGAGCCTCCTTTCTCCAAGTGATCCTTAACAGAGTTTGCTTTCTTACCATTACAAAGGGTAAAATCAGTTATTGGAGGATGTGGGAGAAGCAGCCAACATTAAAGCAATCCTCTTTAACATTGCAGTAACTTGGGTCTTAAATGCTCCCTCTGGTTCATGCTTGTCCTGAAAGCCTTGCCTCCTACAAGTTGGTTATCTAGCTCTGCATAGATGCTTGAAATATAACAGGATCTGTGAAGGTTCTGATGATGCTGGGACTCTTTCCTCTTTTGACCATGATAACACATGATGGCAGCAAGGGGGTCACTATAATCTATATATTGATGTACACCCTAATTGGTGTCAGATTTCCATAGTAGTTCCGGAAAACTTTGCTTTTTTTCTTGAGCAATGCCACTAAATTCTAGAGGAGAATAATCCCCAGTGACTTTCCTAGCCCAACCACTGCAATTGATTTTTTGCAACGTGTCATCTCTGTTATAAATTGGCCCAGAGTAAATCTGAATTGTATGGTATGCAAATGGTATGTTAATAAAACTGTTACTAAAAGACAAAGTGGGTTTATATACTTGTTTCAAAGTTTGCAGGGCAAGAAACACATCCTATTGCAAAGCAAGAAAACCAGACAACAGAGTGAACTGTGGCAATTATACAATATGGCATACAATATGGCAATTAAACCAAAATAGCTCTTGCCCCACTTCCATGTTAAAGGCTTCCCTGACCTTCCCAGTTTCTATTGATCCCCTCTTGTATGATCTCTTTTAGGGTACTAAAAGTAGCATTCTATATATTTTAGCATTCAGATTATTTAGATGTTATTTGACTTGTGTGTATCACTGAGATTTTATATTTATTAAGACAGTCCTTCAACAAAACCCTAGAGGTTTTGTTAGAGGGTGGAAGTTATATCTTATGGTTTCTTTATAATTATTCATAGCTATGTGCTTATTAATAAGAAAGAAAATGACATCAGGGCAAAAAAAGGACTACGGGGTCCAGTTTTACCCATACCCAAACATCTTGGCTTATGGACAACATCAGCTACATGAATGTCAATTCTTATAACCATCCTCATACTGTCATTTATATTTTTATTTACATATACAGCTTTTCCAGTCTTTTTTAATAAGCTTTTTCAGTACAGGACTTAAATTTGGTACAGCCCTAGTCCTTTGTAAATAGTAGGCTTTCAATAAATTATTCATTGATTAATTGATTCTACCAGAAACATTTAATGAGACAATGCCATTCCAGAGTGACTAAACATCACTGCAGATTTGATAAGATTGAGTTTTGACTTCCCTCCCCTATAATTCGCACTGCTTAATGCTAATCCTTCTTAAGGGACAACTGTCAGGAAGCACCACATGCTCTCTGATGTAGAAAATTCTTCTCTTTTCCCATTGTTTCTGCCTTAAAGCTAGGAAGAGTGACACAACCAAGAAACTAGACAAGTACATTTATTTTGAAGCAAAAGTTTTGTCAGTGGTATTTTTAAAAAGATCAATTCTGTGGCTTTGTTGTTTCTGTTACAATATGACTTTCAAATTGCCTTGGGAAAAACTTTCATAACAATTATGCACAATTTTTAAGAATTTCCCCACAGTCCACAAAAGGGAAGACAAATTTAAGCTAATTCTTTGACTAGCTGAAGAGCTGATATTTCAGTTTTTCCAGAAGGTCTTGTTCATTTATTCATTTAAGTATCCTGAGTACTGGGCAGGTAGCACAGGCTGGGAGAAAGGAAGACAAGAAGCTCCATAGTCTATAAAAAGAATAAGTAAATTATAATACATGGAGGTATCGTCAATGGTTTCTGGACAACAAAAAAGATTCTTCTGGTGACTAACAAGAAACTTCAAAAAGAAGACACATTTTAGCTTATTATTAAGAATTGGGATCATTCCAGCATGGGCCAAATGCAGAATTGTGAATGAGAGAAGGGCAACGAACCTGGGGTCAAGGATAAGAGAGGAGAAGAATTGGTGGGTAGGCTACAATCAGAGTGTGAAGAGTCTTGTCTTCAAGTTAAGGAGTTTGTGCAGCAGACCACAGGTTAGGTAACAGGCAGCAATTGAAAGTTTCAAGCATACAGATTTGTAACTGCATACAGGATGTTTTGGTGTAGGGAGAAACGCATAGAAGAGAAAGTGTTTTAGGTTCTTTAGTTTCTCAAGCAAATATAACAGGAATTTATTCTATTGGTTTTGAGGTAAAGAGGAGGCTCAAATCAAGGCATTGTCAAGGCAATATTTTCTGGCTAAAGACTGTGGCCTTCTGGGGGTGGCTGCTGGTGATCCCTGGTCCTTGGCTTGCCACGTGGAGAGACACATTGGGGCATTTCCTGGTCCCTTCCGTCTCTTCTGGTTTCCACTAATGTCCAGCTTCTGATGCTCCTTCTGTGGCTTTCTGTCTGTCTGTCTGAATTTTATCCCACTTATAAAAGACTCAGTAACAGGATTAAAACCCATCCTGATAGAGGTGGGCCACACCTCAACTGAAATGACCTCATCAAAAGGTCCTATTTACAATAGGTTCACACCTACAGGAACGGATTAGGTTTAAGAACATGTTTTTCTGGGGTACACAGAGCTCCAAAACACCACAGAAAGCAAATGGAAGATTGTTAAAAAGTGCATGAGAGAAATGAGAATATGTAAAGGCAATGAGTGCTCCCTAACTTGCCAGGTACATTCGGGATGAGGGATACTCAACTTTGAGCAGAAACTGACATAGTCCCTGTACTCACAGAGGAGAGCAAGATTAATAAAATAATTATCCACAGGAAGGCATCATTACATGCTTGGGTAAGTTTTGAAGGGAAGAGGCAGGGCTCTATTTCATGAAGGACTGTGATCAGGGCTAGAGAATCAGGGAAGTCTGAAATGAGGAAGAGACCTCTGATCTGAAATTTTAAGAATGAATGATGGGATGGTCAGGTTCAGTGTCAAGTTGGCCAGGTGATGGTGTTCAGTTGACTGGCCAGGCAAGCACTGGCCTAACTATTACTGTGAGGATATTTTGTGGGCTTAAGTCATCAGTAAGTTGATTCCATCTATGGCTGATTACATCTACGATCAACTAAGGAGAGTGTTCTCAGCAGCGAGACATGTTTAATCCAATCAGTTAAAGACTTTAAGAGGAGGAGTGATGACTTCAGCAGTTGGAAGAGAGAATTTTCATCTCTACATCAGCCAGCCAGCCTCTCCTGGGGAATTTATGGAAAACTTTCATCGGACTTGCCAGCTTGCAGCCTGCCCTTTGGAATTTGAACTCGTGCATCTCTATGGTTGCATGAGGCACTTTTATAAAATTTCATATTTACAGATATCTCCTGTTGGTTCTGTTTCCCTAGAGAACCTGACTAATACTAATGGTACAGGCAGCACATGGGCTACAGGAGGAGGAGGGAATGTGGAATGTACCAGACAGTGAAAGTAGCAAATGCAAACGCTTTCTGTCATGAAGCCCTGCATGTTCAAAAAGCTGAAAAAAGGTTGGCTTGGTTGGAGTATTGAGAGCTGGGGGAAATGGAGATTGAGATGAGTCTTGAAACACAGAAAGGGGCCAGACCATGCAGGGCTTTTTGGGCCATATTCAGGCCACAAGAGGGGTTTGGATCTTTGCCTTAGAAATGGAGACAGGTCACTGATACATTTTAAGCAGGAGAGAGTAACAATCTTATTTAGATTTTGAAAAGTTTTATTTGGGTGCAGTGCTTATAACTGGAATGAATGTGAATGGATACAGGGAAGCTAGTGAGAGTTCCTGCAGTAATCTAGGCAAGAGATGGAGATAATTTGGACTAGGGCGTGGCAAGGGAGGTCGCAAGGGAAGGAAGGAGATAGACTGGAGAGACACTTAGTAAGTAAAATGAATAATTTTGATGATAGTAGGATATGGGAAATGAGAGATAAGGTTTCAAAGACCAACACTATTGATTTGACTTGATGGCGCCAAGCAAGTTATGGACAGTGGAGGAATAAACAAGGTATTTGGGGTGGGGTGGGGGGTGGATACTGAAGACCATTAATTCTGTTTTACCCATGTAGATGGTGACTGCAAACATAATCATGGATAACATTTTCCAGGAAGAGAAATGAAGGGGATATTTCAAGAAGAATGGAACAGTCAATAAAATCGTATTCAACCATGAGGTTAATATTTGGACATAACATGACATGTTATGACATAAAAAAATGGCATAAAAATGTCATCTGCATTATGCAACCTAGAGGTTGATGGTGATTGCAGTGGAGATGAAAAGGAAAGGGTAGATTTGAGATAAATTATTGAATTGATAGAATTTTGCAATCGATAGAATGAGGGTGTGAGAGAAATTTTATAAGTAAAAATTTGATTCAAGTCATGATATCAAATTTTCAGATTCTTTCATTCAAGGATCTAGTTTTCAGTGTTCTTTTCACTGCACACTCCCTAGCACTATCAATTAAACAGTTGAGAACTTTTACATTTGGGAGATTTGTGTTCATTCGTTTGTTTCTTCCTCTTCTTTTTAAACATATGAGTAGCCATGACAATTTTAACTCATTTAGGCTACACTCCCCCACGTAAAATCTTATTAGATGATAATAAATCCAACACACTAAAGATACTGTTTTAAGACAGACAAAACAAGATGAATGATGATGTATGGTAGAGAATTACTCACATGCAAGTGAGATCTTATTTAGAGAAGGTGACTTTATTTTCTGAACAAAAGTTAGAACACATCATCTGAGACTTGGTCTAGGAATAGGATGGAATAACTGAAATCTGCACTAGTGCCAGATATATAGAAGGCATCCACAAAATTATTCTTTACTCCAACCAAGGAAGAAAAAATAAGAAATATTGTACATAATACCACCCACCCCTCTTTTCTTTGTCAAGATGGTTTCACATCTGTCATTGCCCTTTGTACTTGTGACCATCTTGTAATAGGCAGGCAGGATTTACCACTCTTCTTTAATTGCTGGGACCACTTAGGTTTGCACGGCTTGCAAAATGTCTCAATGGCAGTCAGTGGTAAATACTATACCACTCTGACATTTGGATCAGTAATCTTTCTCTTAAACCACATTGACTTCCAGTGAAGATGGCCAAATCATTCCTGATAAAGAGTTTTTAATTTACAGAATCAGTGACTGAAAGAGGGTGGGTAATGTCCTCCCCCAAATTTTAACAAATAATCTGGCTCTTAACTCTCTAGATGATTTAAATATAAGGTTTTTGAAAGGAAGGAGCCTGGAGTGTTTGCTCAAGGATCGAGGCCATGTCTTATTCATGTAAGAATCTCCAGGTCCTAGCACAGAATAAGTATTCACGGAGGGCTTGACAAATGGAGAACTTGACTTTTGAACTTTCTTCCAGACTTCTGATCTCAGAAACTCCTACACTTTGTCAGTGGATGAAGACTAGATTATGCCTGATATTTAGGTAGCATCTCTTTACATTATGCATTCCGACTAAATTCCCATAAAATATGGTGCTGTCAGAAAAGGATACCATAATAACACTTATTTGTGAAGCTAGTCATGCACTAAATAAATCGATGTTAATTGGGAGAGTTATAGTGTCATTTGCAAATTAACTGATTGGCTCTTTCAAGTTGAGAAAGTTTTGTCACAAGAAAAAACTGAAGGTAGAGACTTTATAATTAAATCTGTTTCTCAGAATATCGAGAGGCATCAGGAATGAGGCTCAGATTCGAACAAATTGTCACATTTCCACTTTTGGCATTTTTTTCTCCCTCTCCAACCTTCTCTCCAGAATTGAAATTCATTTACACTGTGGAGCTATTATTCTCTTTGGTTATTGCTAAGAGACTAAGGTTATATCTACTGGTACTATTCTAAGTACATTAAATTTGCTCTTCCCAACAACCCTTTGAGGTGGGAACTGTTATTATACCCATTTCAGAGATGAGGAGACCTGAGCACACACCAGATATGTAACTTTCTTAAATCCTATGGCTAGTGTGGGAGTCACACCCTGGCAGTCTGACATGTCTGCAGAAGTCCCATCTCTAAGGAATGTGCAATCCATGTTATTTCTCAAGGACACACATTTGCAAGTATATAAGAGTCAGGTGGAGACCAAGTCCTTTATTATAATGGCAGGAGTTCCAGGTACTTCCATTGAGTATCTACTGGGCTTTTAAATATACCACCATCACATTCCTAATCCACAAGGTACTGCTCTACATGTTGCATCAATCCTGGGCTGAGAGGCAATACGGGATCTTTTCCAACATGATTTATTTGTCCCTGAGATCAAATTTATTACTAAGCTTACTTTCACTTTTCACGCTCTATATTCTTATGAGCATGGGTTTCACTTCCCCGATGGCAATCTGACTGGCTGGCTCAAAATGTGTCCCCTAAAAGAACATATCCCAAGCAGAAGACTTTTTATTTTAAGTAAAGAACAGTATACTAGTTCAGTAAAATATCAACTCCATATATCTCTTAAGCATTTATTCGTTTTGATTTAGAAGGCAGTTCCTTTTTTGTTGAGACATAAATAAGCCCCTTTTACTTCAAACTAAGCTTCCATCCTGTGATCTCTTCCTATCAACCTGACATCAAATAATTTTTAAATCATCCTTGGAGGACTGAGGATGGCTGTCCTGCCCTTCATCCAGTCTTGAATAATCCATCTAGTTTGTAAAGTGGATAAAATGTAAATGGCCAAGGATTAAACTGTACCCTGTCCATCAGAAAATACAAGAGATAAAGTGGTGTATGGCAATGCTAAGCCATATTATTCTCCCATCTAAATGTCAATGAAAAGAACATATGCAAGTGATGAGATAACCCTGTTATAAATCATGTTCCTTCACCTTTCTGTGGTACAGTCAAATTTACAAAAGTCCTTTTTTTAAAGCATGATGTAGGATTCTTGTAAAGTAATAGGTGATCAGAGGTTTAAACTGAGATCTTGTGAAATCTTGCCCCACATAATCCCAAATTATGAATTAATCTGATAATAGAAGCAAAATCCTCAATCTCTCTGTACCAGAGAGGGAGGAATAATCTAGCAGGCTATGTCTTATAAATAACAGTAAAAATGAGTGAAATAAAGCTATATTATCTTCACCATATATTTCCTTCCAATTGAAGTGACAAAAGAAGAAAAACAGGAATCAATTGATATTTTTTTTCCATAACCTACTGCCTGTAGCAGGTAAATGTTCATGCCTCAAAGGTAAAGTAATGAGCTACAGGAAAATAAACTCTGAACGCAGAGAAAAGCGATACAGTAATAATGACTTCATTTTCTACTGGAACGTCACCCAGAACACGGAGGAAATGACCCGATTTGATAGGTCTCTCTCCATCAGAAAGTGCTGAGGCTGCAGCCAAGACAATTGCCTACCCTGAAACTGTCATTTTACTCCTAAGATTAGCCTTACTGTAGAGAATGGATTGGTATGGATTGCCCTGCCCTAAAAGGTCACCAGATAAACTGCACAAGTCATGCTGTTCTTCAGGTTGACAAGTAGGTTACCATCTTGAAAAGTCTTTAAAAATGAACAGAAATCTTCTTCCCCAATACTTTCGTGGCGATGTTCATCTTTCCTTGGGGGTACAAGTGAAACCTAGCACCCTAGAGGCAGGAGCTGCCGTCCTGATGTCTCCTTGGAAGCATGCTAGCCTGGTGTAGTAATGAGTCACTTGGGGTCAGTTAACTTTGAGAACACAGCTGCAAAAAGTGATAGCATTAAAGTCTTAATGTGTGAAATTAAGGCATCCAGAGTAGTACGAAACAGACATTTCCTCAGTAACTTGACCCTTTTTTTAAACGCATGCAATATATGCACAAACTCTCATGGCGATATTCCTTAAGGAAAGGAAAAATCCACGGGACAGCGTTTTGTAAAACTTACAATAAGTAATAGATTGCATCAAAAAGTAGTCAAGTAGGTATTTCACCTTTGCTTTTTAGTGAAAAAATGTTATCTTCAGCAGGACATATTATTTAAGGACCTGTTTATGTGTCTCTGGAAGGCAAGATACTAAAGATAGAAACTTCCACTTGGGGTGGTTTGAGCATTCTTAGTTTCATACTAAGGGAAAGAACACAATGACACAGACAAATAAATGCAGCATATCATCCAAGCAAAAAGGTTATAAATGGGTAGACTTGTCAATAAAAATTCTCTAGAGAAAACTGCATCAATATTTCGGTATAAGTTTGAAGTTTCAGCTGCTTAGAAGTTATCTAAAAAGACAAATAGGAAAATCACCAACAGCCAAAAACAGTCTTCATTTTTAATTTGGCTTTGATACACGGTCTGTGGTTTGAGCTCAAAATAAAATATTTTCTGCCCAATCGTGGTATGCAATTATTTCTCACTAATGAAATTTGATATCTCCAATGTAGCAACAATTAAGATAGGCTTGTGGATTGAATTTTGTTGAGAAGAATGAACACAGAAATAAGACTCAGTGGAATCAGCAAGAGAAATGAATTATGGCTTTAACTCAGCTCTTTTCTTCACTGCTAATAATTATTAACATAAAAAGTACATGAACAAATGTATTTTATAATTCAAAAAACAAAATTATTTATATATAGTCAAATATATAACATGTACATATATGTGTGAGAGTGTGTGTGCATGCATATTTGGGTAGCCAGCCAGACATGCTTTCCCTACCCAATTACTTGAAGAAAATACAAAATTTTTATAAAGCATAGCATCAAATATCAGATTCATTAATGAGATGACCTGTAAAAATGGGGCCTACCATCTAGCTTGCTGAGTACATGATGTTTGAATTCTTTTCCTTGTTACATTCAGATCAAAGTGAGAACGAGGAAAGAACACTTGGTTGCTGTGGATGTCCCCACCTCCCACCCCTACCCCGGAAGGCTGACTCACATCTGATATTTAGAATACTTTGACGCAAAATATATAAAGCTTTTGGGGTTTTTAACAGGTCATGATACCAACATATAGACCACATTACTGGAGAATTAAATATCACGCACAGGGTCCCGTTCAGTGATGTATTTGAGAGCCAATGGGGCCCAAGGCTTTGCTTATTTATATGCTTGCAATAGCCTCTCTGCCCTTCTCCCATCACACAGAAAGATTGCTGCTGCTTAAAAATGCCCCACAATTCGGAGCAGCAGGAAAAATCTAACTGCACATGTCAAGAACAACAGCAAAGAACCCAGGAGGGTTGTTTTTTTTTTTTTTAATTGTACTTCAGAGAATTTCCCGCAAGTTCAGGTTTCAAGTTCAGACAGCACTAGGGAAAAAGGGCAGTGACTGGATTCCCAGGCATCCTCGTACACCAAAGATAATCAGGATTCCTCTACTCATTCTTAAAAAATTTAAGACATTTAAAAAATAAAAGCACTTGTGCGCTTTCCTTGAGTGCATCATCCAGATACAGTGACAGGGTGTGAGTGTATCAGAAGATAAAAATAGAGCTTCCTACTCACTCATTGTCTGTCACAATGTAGCCATACTCCTCTTCATCAGGAGACTTCACTTGGAATTGGAGGCCTTTGCTTGAGTGCTTCCGGGCTCCTGCTTGAAGGTTTTCATCTTGCTTCAAAGCCCCTGGAACCCAGTTTTGGTAATTCACAACCCCCTCCACGCTGGCCTCAGAATTTGGCATCTTATTGAATAACTCTTTGGAGTACGTCTGACTCTTTACATTTTCAACTCCAGCATTCTCTTCTTCTGAAGACAATGGTGATTCAGAATCCTCCGATTTCTTAATCTCTGTTTTAAAGGACTTGGCAAGAGGAAGCGCTTCAGGCACGTATTGAGACCTGGGATCCTTCAAGAAGTCCCCGAGTTTGACATTTAAGCGTTTTATCTAGCAGAAAGAAACACTCATGTAAGATGATATCTATAAGAAAGCACTGTCCACATATATGAACTGAATACATATCTGCAAATAAATCATTCATATGAGATGATAATAGGATAATAATAGGCAACTTGAAATGAAAACAGTTGATGAAGGCAAAGTTTTTATGGAATGTATTTTTAGAATTATATATAGGTGAGAAATTTCAACCAAATGGAAGATTAAGACATTATAGATCAAAATCACTTAATAGTTCATTCTCTCTCCTCTCTCTTACACATATAAACGCGTGCACATGTGCACACACTTTCTGAAGAATCTGATCTTGCAGAGTCAGTGTAGGTCCTTGGCATCTATATTTTGATCTGAGACCCCACCCTACCTTCTAGAAACAACAATCACCTAACAATAATAATAATAATAATTTGCATTTATTGAGCTCTTACAATGTGCAAAGTCACTGCAACAAATACTTCATATGTATTAACTCACTGAATCTACATAGTAACTGTATGCTTTAGGTACTATTATTATCACCCCATTTTACAGCACAAAGAGATTAACCACTTGTGAAGGCATCACATGGATATATAATTTCTATCTCATAAAATGAGAGGGATCTTTGGTCCTCATATTTTGTTATGCTCATACCCATCCCCATACCAGTTTTCTGGAAGAGGACATCTTGACTGATAAACATAATACTAATCAATCACTCAATGTTATTTATATATGAGGTACTCCCTGCGCTCCCTGCTTTGCATCAGTTATTTTATTTAATTATTACCCTAACCCCATGAATAAGTATTATTTTTAGCTCTATTTTATAGATACTGGGGCTTATAGAGGTTAAATAATTTGCACAAGATCACAGTGTTTATAATCAACAGATCCAGGGTTTGAACTCAAATCTAACTGACACCAAAGATGCTGACTTAATCAGCAGGCTGTACTGCCACTCCTAAAAACAAAACACATCTTCATAAAAACAAAAAACAAAACAAAAAAAACAAATGAGCATTATTATCACTGCTACATAATAATGTCGAAAATGCAAAGGTGCCTTTTAATAACTTTGATAATAAAAGGTTTATATCCATTCAACAGGATTTTTTTTTAACATGAAATTATATCTCCAATGTTATAGTACCCAGAAACAGGAAAACTGGATTTACTTTACAACCCACTTCACTGAAACAAATTTATTTAGGAAGTTAAGGAAGGACTCTCTGGAAATGAAGCACTAGGTAAAATTTTGACTCACTTTGACTGAAAATTAGTCGCAATTTCTCCTTTCAGGTGTTTGAATATTTAAAGAAAAGAGTAGCTTGGTGAAAACATTTGCTTAAATTTGGATCAGGAATGACAATATTATACAAGATTTAAGTTATAAATTGAACTATAACAATGACTGCAGGCTTTTGCAGAAAAGCGAATGATATTCTCACCTAAATTGTCTTTCATGTGAGGAAGAAATTGAAAGATGTCATTAAATAAATAAAAGCTCAGAAAACATGACATTCAAATATCCTTCTTGGGAAAAAAATTGTTTGAAAATGTAGTCCATGCAACAGAGAAATGAATCAAAATTAATGTTTCAAGAAAGAAAAAGTGGAGGTATAAAGCCCCAGGGGTTCTTCCCCAAACTAATGGCAGAGTCAGGAAAGCAACTGAAACATATTCTCTGGACATTCTGAAACCTAGGGGTAAGGCATGGTCCTCAGCTTCTACTCTTCTCCTTCCCCTATATTCCCTAAATTAGAAAGTGTGTTTCTTAACCCCACTTTTCTCTCCATAATTCAGAATGAATATCCCACCATTTTTGGTGAACGTTAAAAACAAGAATTTTCTTCCACTACTTGCTAACAGACATTGAAACATAACCACTAAGATAATATTACAAGTGAATTAGTATCGCAAAATTCTCTTTAATTTTCCATTCCACAAAATCAAGAGTTTCACAGCACCACATAATACCATTGTCATTGTCTGAGAATTGATTTCCTGCATCTTGAAGACTTGTATTAATAAGCAAAGGTTCATAAAGAGGAGAAACTAACAATGCCCTTAGTGAGTAGATATTAACTAACATGAAGCCTCTCTTACAAACTGCCTTCTAGACCGGTGTTGTTCATCGAGACTTCTGGAATGTTGGAAATATTCTATAATCTACACTATTCAATATGTTAGCCACTAGACACATGTCACTAAGCAACACTTAAAGCATGGCTAGTAAAATTAAGGAGCTGAATATTTAATTAATTTATTTTAATTAAACTTAAGTAGACACTTGTGGGCAGTGGTCAACACATTGCACAGTGTAGATCTATAACGATCTAGCACCTGTGAACGTCCCTGAATTAAATAAACCTTAGAAATTGTAATATACAGGATGGCATACAGTATGTAAAAATGGACATACAATGCTATCACTTGATATCTCTGGGTATAGAAATTCTA
The DNA here is from genome assembly GCA_004026745.1 of Myrmecophaga tridactyla. Lineage (NCBI taxonomy): Eukaryota > Metazoa > Chordata > Mammalia > Pilosa > Myrmecophagidae > Myrmecophaga > Myrmecophaga tridactyla. The sequence continues at coordinate 25,385 of PVIY010020025.1, read as the reverse complement.
AGAAACATTAATTTTCTTTCCTGTAATTTGATGCTATTTTTCAAATTTCTATAATAGCTCAATATTGGCTTTATTATCTGAAATTAGATATTATTAGTATCTAAATATATACAATTTTGAATGCCCACTTTGTATTTTTTTCTCAAGGGTTCTTACAACACTTCAGTGGAAAAAAATACCTTTTGTATTTCACAAGTTTCCAAACCATTAAGAAAAAGATTACCAACATCACCCTAGGTTTAATGTGAACCAAACATTCAGAGACATTCCGTCTTACCTCTTCATAAACTTTATCATCATCTTCTTGCACTCTGTTATCTGTAAAAGACATGAGCATTATCAAAATGCTTGTCAAGGCTGTCATCACAAGGTGTCACGGCATGTAAAAGGATAACCACACAGAATTCTTTACAGAAGATTAAGCATAATGATCTTGGTCTAATTTCTACTATAAAGTAAAGCTATCCTGTTTATAGTATAATAATAGCATTCTATAAACTTCATAAAGGAGAAGAGGGTTCACTAGGTAAATGATAGACACAAAGTCAGTCGTAAATTATATTACTCAGTTCCATGGCTTTATGTATGATCTTTGGGGTTAATACACAGCAAGAAAAATCCATTGTATCTAGCAGCAGTTAATACTTATGAAAAAGTAAAATGAAGCATCTGACCCAAACCACCTCACAGTTAAGATGGCTTTGGAATTCATCTACTTCGGTTTATGTTCTTGGGTTGTCATTTCTCTCTAAATAAATATCCTGCGTGCAATGCCTAATAGTGTATAACATACTGTATGCACCTCAAGCCAGAACAACAGCTCTTTGGAGAAAGCAACCACAACCCAGAGACTTTTATGTCCCTCCTAGCTCTCAATATAGGTGTCAATTCTTTTTACCAGCTGATTGACTGATTAACATAAATCATAGTCATGGAAGAATTTCGATATCTTTTGCTCCACGAAATCATTCAATCAAGTCATGCTTCCAGCTTCTAAGCAAGCCTTTGTCCCTATCCAGAGGAGAGAGGGACTCATCTTTCATTTATTTTTTCAATACAAATTTTGTGTGCCTACTAAGTGCAAGGCATTATGCTAGACGCTTTATTTTGGTTCCAAAGACTCTTAGAAGTAATTAGGCCAGAAAGAAGGAGACTCTTCAAAGAAGAATTGTGCCTGCCCATCTAACCCTTTGCCAATGGACATTTCCAGCTGCCTAGGAGGCACCACTTCTGCATTCTCCCATGAGCAGCTCAGAGTGTGGATGTGGACAACAAGCGGACATTTGAATGAACCCTTTTCACTTTATTATTCAAATATTTGACAATATGCACGCGCACAATCCAAACAAAAACACTTTCTTTCACTAGCACTTTTTTTTCTAAATCTGAACCTCAGCACACAGGAATTACACCTCCTTACAGAGAGCAATTTGCCTTTCAACATAATTGCTCTGGTAGGCTTAGCCTGTTAAGAAAGCTTTTAGAGGCAAAGTTCAAACAGATAAAAATCATTAAAACAAATCCCCATCTCCCTAGCAGAAAGAATACATTAAGGCTTCAATAAGCGTGCAGATCTCACAACAGATCTGAGGCTACATCCCCTCCCCCAAATGTCTACTACAAATGTAAATGATCCAAGAAGCTGGAAGTTTCACCTTGCAAACTGTCTTCACCTTTCTTGTCATTTTCGTAGAGGGTGGCTTTGAGGATGTCCGTCTGTTCTCTCGGTTTTCCTTCAGCTTCTCTGCCAGTACTTTCCTCGTCTCCTTCGGCGTCCACACCGTGCAAGACATTTACAATCATATTAGCCATTTCATCGAGTTCCAGGGGACTCAGGTTGTCCACATTCACCTGGTGCTTTCGCAGGTCCTTCAGGAGATTCTGAATAAATGCTTCTAGAGTGCACACACACAAATAAACACAGATAATTACACATTGATCTGTCCAAAAGAAGTGAGGCCAAACTGCAAGAGGATATAATAAGTGGACCCAAAACTTTTGAGGGCACCTTCCCACCAATGCCAGGCAATGGGTAGACACTCAATAATTAATATCTGTATTTGTTGAGTTTGAATTGCAGGTAACAGTCAGGCCATCACCATATCTTGTGTTTTTAAAAAGTTAAGACAGAAGTAGAAAACATTTAGACAATTAAAGACAAACTCTTTAGTCTAAGAGGATAAAATATAAGAACTCTGGGGCAATAATTAAAGAACTGGATTTTTTTTAGCCAGGAAAAGAGAAAGACTGAGTAATTTCACTACAGTCTTTATGTTATAAAGGAATGATAACAAGCTGTTTCCACGTGACTTAAGAAAAAAAGAGGTATTAGAGCTGATGGGTCAGCATTGTGCTTGCACCCCATGCCAGGTATATACTAATACTATGGAAATTGATAGTCAACATTTCTCACAACAATATTTTTTTTTTGCTTCCTGTATGCCTTAAAATTCAAATGCACAAAAATATGCACGAACCCTTATTACTGGGCACACAATGAGTAAAGATGTAATTTGTGACAAGAACAACGTAATGGGGAAGGATGGAGGGATTTAGGCACAGCGTAGGTGTAGGCTTTTGAAGTTAAGTTGGTATCAGTATAAACTAAAATGTAATAGGTTTAGAGTGTTAAATGTAAAATATAAGCTGTGCTGGGCTGTGTTTTCATCCTCTTCATCACTGTTTGAAACTCCTAACTATCCCTCCTATACTACTCTGCAAATCCTTCCCTTCCTACCAACTCCATCCCCAGACCTGCTGCCTTCTTAAAAATTCTGACAATATAGAAAATCACTGGGACCATATTGATGATAAAGACAGATTTGGGGGGCTGAAGGCCTGGGAGATCTCTAGCTACATTTCAAATATACACCTAACCTCTGTGGCAGTTTCTTCCTATGTGGTTTATTTATATTTTATTTATTCACCTTACAATGAAGATGTATCACTTAATTTAAAAATTAAAAAAAAAAAAATACAAGAGCTATCTTATCCCATGGTGGTGTTGGGATTCTGTCTCTTAAGGTACATTATCTTACATACTTATCCTAAGCAGTTGGAGGTATTGAAAGAGCATCAAAGAAGATGATGAATGCGTAAGACTTGGGGGCTGAGCATCTAGAATGGCTTTTGGAGGCAAAAGGTGGAAATTTTGGGAGAATGGTGAAGAAAATACCTTCTAACTACATAAGGCATCAGTCCATCCTTTATTTAGAGTGGTATAGTTTCTTCAACGAATTTGAAAGCATAATCTATCTTCTGGAAGAACTAATTAGTAACAGACTTGCCCTCTCATGACATACAACTATAAAACTGGACAAAATATATATGGCAACTGTTTCCAGACACTGAAAAACAAGCAGTGTATGTGATAGACTGTGATTACTCAGAACAGGAAGACACAGGAGGTAAACCCTATGTTTGATATGGTTTTATGTCTGAGGGCAGCTACTTGGGCACAGTGCAGGAAGGAGGGGAATGAGAATCTCACTGAATTGAGGAGGGAGTGATCTGAGTTTGGGGCTGGTGAAGTGACTTGCATGTAACAGTACTCTAGAGAAGAAGGAGTTTTGCAGAGGGGAGCCCCTTAATTCTGTGAGGAGGTTCACTATGGATCCTCGGCAAAGGGACAGCTGCATATCTGCAGGGTGAGACTACTTAAGGCTTTACAGAGATCTACCACTGTTTTGGGGCTGAGAGATACCAGATGGTAAACAGTGGGAAACATTGGAATTCTGGCCCAGCCACCGTAGAGAAATCTTGTCAAACACCTCTGGCACTTAGTTGAAAATTTATAAGGCCATGTCTTGAGAGAAAGAATCACCAAAATAGATGAACTATAAAAAATGTATAAAACAGCCTGATAGAAACAACATAATCATCTAGGAACTTAATGGTCTGTAACAAAAAAAAACCAAATATACTTTAACAAAGATGGCATAATGTAGATTCCATATAAAGTACTATATACAATAGTCAGCATAAAATAAAGAAGTAAAAAAAGAAAACATATGAAGAAGTGGAAAATTGTGATGCATAATCAAGATATAAAGGTCAATATTAGAATTAAGAGATAAGTATTTTAAAGTAGCTATTATAAATTTGGACATAATGGGTGACACATAGTAAATACAGCAGAGAAATGGACATTTTAAGAAGAAGCAAATATAAATTCTAGAAATGAAAAGTACAATATCTGAAATTAAAAACACACTGGGATGGCAGGCCACTGCAGCTCAGCAGGCAGAGTTCTCGCCTGCCCATGCCAAAAAAAAAAAAAACACTGGGGAGACTAAACAGCAGATTGGATAAAGGAGAAGAAAGGGCCAGTGAGCTTGAAGAAAGATTACTAGAAATCATTCAATCTGAAGAACAAAGTGAAAAAGATCAAAAAGTATTAAACAGAATATGACCTGTGAGAAGACATCAAGCATGACATACTAAAACAGGGGTCCCTAAAACTGGAGGAAGAAGAGAATGAGATTTTTTTTAATACCATTAAAAATACACAAATTTCCCAAATTTGGTGAAGAACATTAATTTAGAAATTCAAGATGCTCAGTAAATCCCCAAAAATGAGAGTCACACATAGCCTTTTCATAGTAAAACTACTGAAAACCAAAGATAAAGAAGATACCTTAAAAGCAGCCAGAGGTAAAAGGCATGTTACATACAGGAAAAAAATGATAAGATGATATGAATAATGGCTGGCTTGCCAACAATAAATAAATAATGGAGAATGACATATTTGAAGGGCTAAAAAAAAAGTAATCTATATCCAGTGAAAATATCCTTCAAACATGAGGGTGAAAGAGACATTCTCATATTATGAAAGAAAAAAGAAAACCTCAATTTTTGTTGTCATTAGACCTACACTGAAGATCAATGATATCAGCTGAAAAATCAGATCTATAGGAAGTGTTAAAAAGAGCCAAAACAGTAAATATGTGAGTAAATTTAAAAAAGACAATTTTATTTTACCTCCTCTTAATTTCTTTAAAAGGCAACTGATTTCTAGAGAAGAAAAATGAACAATATTTTATTTTAGGGCTTTAAAAACAAATGTGGATCTAAACTATATGACCACACTGCACAAGAAGACAGAGAATAATGAAACATATCGTGGTAAGGTTCTTACATTTTACATGAAGTGGAACAATATTAACTCTAAGGAAACTATGAAAAGCTAAGGATGCACATTGCAATTCCTAGAAGCAATGACCAAAATATAACACAAGATTATTATTACAATTAAAAAATTGATTCAGAGCCCAGAAATATAAAATTAATAAAAAAGAAAAGGGAACAAGTAGAAAGGAAAAATAAAAAACAAATTCTAAGATGGTACACACATAAGCAAGCATATCAATAATTACATTAATTATAAATTGTGTAAATGTTCCAATTAAAAGAAAGGGATTTTCCAAGTGGGTTAAAAAGTGACTAAGAGAAAAAATACCAATATTTCAAAGCTCACTTGGAAAATAGAGGAGAGAAGCCAGCATAATCCTAATACCAAAGAAAAGTAAAGACATTACAGGAAAAGAACATTATAAACCAATATTCACCAAAAAAAAGATAGAAACAAAAAACCTGTGTCTGTGTGTGTTCATTAGCTTATTTCATTCAATAATATTTATTTTTACTATTTTTTTTCATTTCATAGGCCAGGATATGAATGAATAGAACAGTATTTTTCTGTACAACTACTCATTCTAGCCCATTTCAACCTCCCCAAATTTAATTAACAGAACAGGGAAGATGCTCTGAACTGAACTCAACACTTTGGAATGCATCCAATAACATTAAAAGGAATAATGATACATCATCGACCTAAGATACAGTAATACAAGTTTGGCGTAATATTTGAAAATTGATCGGTGCAATTCACAACACTAATAGAACCAATGAGAAAACCATATGACTATGAATAGATACAAAAAATTTTGACAAAATTCAAAATCTATTCATAAGAACATTAGCAATTTAGGAATAGAAACTATGATGAAATGTAAGCATAAAAAACAGTGAAAATTTTAACATGTTTTCTCTAAGATTAGGAGCAAAGCAAGATATTCATTTCCCCTCTTTACATTTAACATTGTACTAGTGGGCCTAGCTAGGGCAATAAAAGTTTAAAGATTTTTAAAAGGAATAATTAAATTATCTTCATTCACAGATAACATGATTGCATATGTAGGAAGTTCTAAAGACTCTACCAAAAACACCGTTAGAACTAATAAGTGTATTTAGTAGGTTTTTAGGATTTAAGGTCAATATGTAAAACAATTGTATTTCTTTAGAGTAACAATGAACATCTGGTTGAGATATTGAAACTATCATTTATCATAGCACCAAAACCAAATAAACAAAAATCCTTGAGACTAAATTTATCAAAATCCACACCGTATTCTATATTAAAAAGTACAGTACGTTGAGGGAAACTAAATAAATGGAAATATATACCATATTATTTAGAAAATTTAATATTATTAAGATGTCAGTTGTCACTGAACTGATCTATAAATTTTTTTTAAATACCAGCTAAAATCCTAACTGACTTTTTTTTTGCATAATTTGAAAAGTTCATTCCAAGATATAGATAGAAATGAAAACTACTCATAATATCAATAACTATCTTTAGAAAGAACAAAATTGGAGGACTTATGCTAACTGATTTTTTTTTTTTGCATTGGCAGGCGCTAACTGATTTTTAAGCTTCTTATAAAGATATAGTAATCAAGACAAAGTATTATTTGCAAAATTCTAGAGAAACAGTTTAATGCAACAAAACACAGAACCCAGAAACAGACCCAAACACAGTCAATTTATTTTCAGTAAAGGCATCAAAGCACTTCACTGGAGAAAGATAAAGTGTTTCTGAAAGAAACAAAAAAAAAAAGGTGATAGAACAAATGAAAAAATATATGGAAAGCAATTATCTTCAATCCCCTACCTCACACAAAATATAAAAATTAATTTGATATGGATTTTGAATATAAGTAATAATGAAAACTACGAAGTCTTCAAAAACAAATTTAGGAAAATATCTTTCACCTGTTGAGATAATCAGAGCGTTCTGAGAGAGAACACATAATGCTTTAATATAAAAGAAAATAAAAGACTTTTCTACAGAATATACAAAAACCCCTACTATAATAATAAGAAACAAAAGCATTCCAACAAAAGTGAGCAAAAGTCTTAAACAGATACTTCACAAAAGAAAATATATAAATGGCCAATAACCACATGAAGAGATGCTCAATATCATTTGTAATTATTGAAAGGCTAACCTACACCACATGAAACACAGTGTATATCCACCAGAATGATTACATATTAAAAAATGACAACAAAATTTGGAGAGGTTTTGAAGGAAAAGGAACAGTCATTGATTATTAGTTAGAAAGTACTATTTTATAACTCTTTGGAAACAGTTCGGAAATTATTTATAAAGTTCAGAAATTACTTATTACTTATATATATTATATAAATATATACCTACATTACTACCTAGCAATCCTTCTCTTAGGTATTTACCCCAAAGAAATGAAAATCTATGTCTAGAAAAGATGTGTACAAGAACACTGCAACTTTATCCATTATAAAACAAACAAGAAACACTAAAAAGTCCAAATGTCCATCAACATGGGAATGGATAAGCAAATGGTAGTATATTCATCCAAAACAATATAAAGGAATGAACTACTCATACATACAAAAATATGGATGAACCTTAAAAAGGTAACGTTGAGTAAAAGGTGATAGAAATCGAGCAGGGAATATCTATGGAGGAGGTGTTGTGTGATTGAGTGAAACTGGAGAAAGAAAATATTCCAAGATGATAGAAATGTATTCTATATAATTGGGGTGTCAGTTACACGTGTACATGTGTCAAAATTCATCAATTTGTTCATTTATATATAGTATATATATATATATATATATATATATATAGTGTTTTATACTATATATAAATTTCACCTTGATAATAATAAATAAAGAACATATTCTAACTAGGTTTGTCAGGGACTTATCCCTGAACTTTGAGGGAAAACCTGACTTTCTTTTCCTGAGTATTCAACGTTGAAATCTCTGGATTTAGGGAAAGGTTTAGGTAACATAATTATCATCAAAATGTCTCTTTCTTCCATAAGAACACTGGCAAGATGATTTACAATTTACAAAATATTTCCATGGACCTTACTTAGGTTTCACAGCAATCTTTTAAAGTAGTTTGGATGGGAATTATTTTCTGCTTCTTACATTAGGTAGCTGAGGCTTGTTATGTTTTATTGGCTTCTTCTTTTTGAATTAAGCTAGAGTTGCACACAATTCCTGATAGCTTTACATCCTGTCTGCCCTACTAGCAGGCGAGAAAAAGCTCTTGGAAAAAAAAAAACTTCAGCAACAGCAGGTATGAGCAGATAAGCTCTTGACATTTAATATACAATATATGAAAAGAATGTGTTGCATTTTCATATGTTTCATACAACATATGAAAAGAATATGATCTCTAGAAAAACTTCAACGTTTATTTCATGTGGATATGCCAAGAATAACCAGGGAACACTGACCACAAAAAACCAGAATCTTCAGAAACACCTTTACCAATTTTGCCACAAAATCTAGGGTAAAACCTTTACTGCGTAACTGACTGCAAAGATCACCATGCTGCATGTGAAAACCCCCCAGTTCATTCTGTTACTGTACTCGCCTCTCCACAGCAAGGACTGTATCTCTCAATCAGCTTTGAAAGAGCAGGACAATCTTAACTAACCAATAAAGGCTTTATTCATAGTATAAGGCATGACAGAAGGACAGTGTTTTGAGTTATCTAGACTTCATTGATTTTTTTAAAGATAAGCAGTTAGAGCCTATTCTGAATTAGGTGGAAAAAAAAAAAGTACTGTCACTTTTCCCTATTAACTGAAGTTAATTCTTCAAGGGGAATTTTGCTCTATCATTACACACAGACATTTAAACGTGTTTTGTTTCCATTTCTGAGCATTTCGGGCCACGTCCTATCTTCTTGCTATCCTCTCTTTGTCTTGCAAAGGAAGAGTCTGCAATAATTCTGTTAGTTTGCTTTTGGAAAGATGTATTCCATCAATCTTTACTTTAGACTTCTGGATAATTGAGAACCCTTCTGAACTTAAAATTCTTAGATTCTACATTATAGTTGTTTTTAAAATATATCATTACACGGAGCTTAGTATGAGGAGTTAAATGATGTCCTTCAAAATAAGTATGTACAATGACGGTGTGACATAACATAGTTGATCTACCTGAGAACTATTGGAGCTGTCCCCCAGCACTTAAATGTTCTTTTATAGGGAATAGCTGAGTCTTCTGCAGTAGCCAATATTAAAAGCCCCTGAAATATTTGTCATAAGATTGATGACACTGTATTCTTTATCACACAGGCTCTAGCTTCCCATATAAGGGAAATGTAGCCTACTACATTGTAACTGTTTCCTCTGTCTCTTCATTAAAACATGAGCCCCTTCAGGGAACAGCCTTTCATCTCAGCATCCCCAGAACCTACAACAGAGGCTGACACACAGCAGCCTTACTAAATGTTTACTGACTGAAGGCATGCCTTCAAAACTAACTTCCAGCAGCTAACTGGAAAAAATATACTTTTTTTCTACTTTCTTATAAACAAAACATAACTACAAATACAGAAAAGCCTGCCTGATGCAGAACGGTTATTCCTTTCTAAAAGTGTCATAAGGCTGAAGGTTTGAACAATCCCACATAAACAATATCAGTATTCCTGCTCTTTCTAGGATGACATGAGGTGCATGTTGTTTTATAGAAAAGATAAAAGATGTACTTCGGAATTAAAGATGCATGCATGTAGCTGTTTTGAAAAATGTATTGTTCATTGCTGCTTTCAAAATAAGAAGGAACTATCTCAAACCCCATAACTGAGTCACTGAACAACAAGGAAAAGTATAACCTTTTCATTTTCATTTTCATTTCATTCTACTCCCATCAAAAAAAAAAAAAAAAAACACCTTTTCTGGTATGTTTATTATCTCAGTAAAGTCTTATCTCACTAGCCCACTTCCACAGGTTCAATGCCTGCAACAAAGAACTCACTCAATCTCAAACAAAACAGAAATAAGGAAGGGGTGGGGATGAGGGGGAAAGAACCATATCAGGGAAAAGTAAATGGCCACAGATATTACTCTGGATGGAGTTCTGAAAGTGTCTCCTCATCCATCAGGCAAACCCCAACAAATTCTAACACTCTCAGTCTTCAAGCATCTGCTACTGCAAAAGTCTGAGAAGAACAGACAATACATCCCCCTAAAGCCATGACCTGGAGAGCCCAGCATAAGAGCTAAAACAAAACCTGAAGAAAAGAGCCATTTCACATAAGGCACCACTGTTCCCAAATATCTCCCACCTTTCTGAGTGGGAGTGGCAAGGAATGTGCCCTTCCACACACCCAGCATGGAAAGCTGGGCTCCGTCTCCACAGAGGAGATACCCAAGCAGCCGACACTCACAATGGGAGCTAGATCCTGTATTTGAACTTGACCCATGTAAGGGAAGAAGGTCAAAGTGGGCAATAAATGAAAGTTCTCAAGAACACAATACTTTCTGCAGAACATTTGCAAATCCAACACCAGGTCTTGGTTGTTCAACCTCTTCATTTTTCAGGTGAGCTGAGGCAGAAGGGCTGTGGGAATGACGTCATGATGGAACCCTTTGCTTTCTCCTGCGGCGCCTGTTTTCGCTGACTTGGGGAATGCCGCATGGCCAAGGCCAGTGTGTTTCAGATATGTTCATAAATAACAGGAGGAACCTGCTCTGATGCTACCAAGTCTCATAGAGCAATATACTCTCAAAGCCAAAAGAGCCATTTTCCCTGCCAAGAAGAGTAAAACAAATTCTCCAAACCCTAGTCCAGAAGTAAGGAGACCCTACAAGAATGCACAGCCACTAAACACTGCTACTGGTGTGCCTTCCAGAGCTACCAGAGAGCAGAGCGGTTTGCTGTCTAACCCACTAGCTGGAGTTCTGGCTGGACACAAATATTAATTGTGAGCCACAAAACCCATGGATTTCATCTGAATGGTGTGAAAGGATGACGAGACTGCCCATATCTTCTAGAAAAAATAAAGTGGCCCTTTTGGGATAAAACTCATCTGTATATATGCAAGGTATCATGTCTTAGTGGGGCTGGAATGGTGGTTGTAATATTTTGGTGAAAGAGTGAAAATTCTGCAAGGTTCTCAACAAAGAAGGTAAAATATATCCTCATATTTAGGATTTCTGGTGAAAATGAATAATTTTTCATCATACTAATCAACAGACACTTTCAAAAGATGTTTTCATGTTCATTTGAGCCCTCTGAGGTTGCTTATAAAAATGGGGTGTGTAGGGGCTGGTGGCATTCAACTCAGAGCGGCTTCAGCACTGGGAGAAGAAGAATGACAGGAAAAGGTCAAAAGAAAGAAGATAAAGAAGGAAGGAAATAAAGCCCTCAAAGCATTTCACTTTGCAGCAACAAAATAATACAGAATTCATTCTCTTTCTCTCTAAGGATACGTTCTGAGATTCTGTTGGAGTTCCTCATATTATTTAAAGGGAAAGACATATGGAGTCTGTATTTATAATAGTAAATGGATGCCATTGTTACGTACAAGCAATGTACAACACAAGTAAAGAGGTATATTTATGCTTCCTACTTTTTCCAAAACAGTGCTCACCTACCTCGTAAAATCAACATAAAAGCTGAGCACCTACTCTTAGAAAGCATTTTCAGTAAGAAAAAAAGTCCACAGTAACCCATGTTTACCAAGTCCATTACAGAATATTACAGGCACAACAAGCCTTCTCTTTCATCACAGTGAGAATGAAAAATAATTCTAATATAAATTGTGTCATAATAAACACCACTCTCAACCATATGAAGAGCTTGACTGTTTGTGTGGATGTAAGAAAAAGAGAGAGGCTGAGGAAAATGGAGGAGTTTTAGGAATTGGCAGACAACAGGTTTAGAAATTGACAGAGTGGGCTCTGTGCTTGGTCAGGAAGGGAGAAATCCGAGATAAAGTGAACAAAAAACACTTCAACTCCCTGTGGCAAAACAAGGATTACAGTGCCAGAACAGATGTCTTTTCTTTGCTTGGACAGTCATTTAGCTATTAGCACAGGAGCAACCAGTGGTGAGTTATGAATCCCATTGCTGTGGGCAGTACTACTTGTTTGATTTTCAGGCCAAATAATTATAGAATCTGCAAGATTGTCCTCTCTCTTTTACATATATAAAGTTCTCATCAGTCAAAATGTCAATCTGTATCCTGCTATGTCTGTAGGGTTGCTGAGCTGGAGTCACAGGAAGTCTTTTCTACCTTCCAGTGAGAAGCACATTGCTGCAACTTAAAGAAAGAGGACTATGTTATATTCCAAATATTACTGCCACAATACAGAGAATGGAAGGCAGCACAAACACGGACTTTTGAGTCAGCGCAATATGAATCATGAGCTACATGTTGCAGTGTATGATCTTGGCAAATTCCTTAATCTCACTGTACCTCAGTTTCCTTATCTGCAAAATGGGGACAAGTAAGACATGAATGTGAGTTACTGGTCCAGTGCCTGGAATAAAGCAAGTGCTTAATAAATGATATCTATTTCGATAATGAGGCAATGATTAATCCCTCTGTCTTTCATCCCTTCCAATTTATTTTAGATAGAAATAATTGTATTTCTATAGTAAGCTCTGGCTCCAACTCACTGTAATTTCAACAAAGTAGCAAAGAATACATAGTCAGAAAGCCCTTTAGAATGCTTAGCGGTTTATGCAACTATTACCTCCCAATTTGCTCAACATTCAATTTAAGATTATGCATTGTGAGCCTTTCCTTCACCAATTTTTTTTTTTTGAAACTCAGTCATTAAAGTCAGATATGAGGATCCATCCATCCATCCATCCATCATCCATCCAACATCCAGCCAGCCATTTCACCAATGGGTGTACTGGATAGCCACTGTGTCCAGAGCCTGGCAGTAGGTGTCACCGAAAGGAATGACAGGAAATTAAAAGTGCATTTTTTTGTTGAAGAGAAGGCGAGAGGAACTATGGTGTTGTTAACACACTTATACAAACAGAAATCAAAATGTTTTCGATGTCAGAAAGACTTGACCAATGTATTGTGCAAACAATTTATGGAACAGACTAACAAATTAGACATTCTAAGAATATTAAATGGCAATACTTCTCAATTTATGTATCTGTTCTCCTAAAATAGATAAGTATTTGGGTTGACATGTTCCAAAATGTCATTTATAACATTATTTGTAAGGCAAAAAAAAAAAAAAAATCTCTTGAATTTTAACCAAATAACTTCCAAACTCTTTACAACATAATCTATTTGTAAATTACTGCCTATATTTTATCCCTGGAAATTAAATTTTACAAATTTACCAAAACTTATGAAGTCAAATATGACAAATGCCTTTTTAAATTAAGCTTTCAAAATACAAACTTCCAAAAAGGTGTGCTAGTTTGAATGTTGGGTACCCCAGAAAAGCCATGTTTATTAATTCTAATTTAATATTGTAGGGTGGGATATTTTTCATTCAGTTGTTTCCAATGAGAAGTGGCCCACCCAGTTGTGGGTAGGATCTTTTGATTAGGTGGTTTCCATGAAGACATATCTCCACCCATTCAAGGTGGGTCACTTACTGAAGTCTTTTAAAAGGGAACCATTTTGAAAAAGCCTCAGAGCTGACACAGAGATCTTTGGAGATGCAGAAGGAAAACACCACTGGGAAAGCTGCTTGAAATCAGAAGCCAAAGGACCAGCAGCACCTGTCAAGGTATCTTTATTTGGATGCCCTAGCTGGACATTTCATGGACTTAGAACTATAAACTTGCAACTTCATAAATTCCCTTTGTAAAGACCAACCCATTCCTGGTATACTGCATTTCCGGCAGCACTGATAAACCAAACCAAAAGGTAAAAAAAAAAAAAAAAAAAAAAAAGCCCTATTTTTTTTTTTTATTTCCAATAAAGGCCACCCAATTGATTAACCAATTGTGCTGGTTTGAAAGTATTGTGTATCCCAAAAAGCCATTTAATCCTGAATCAATCTTCTGGGAGCAGCCATTTCTTTTCATCCCTATTCAGCACTGTAAGTTTGAAACTTGAGAAGTGGCATGTCCAATTGTGGGTGTGACTTTTGATTAGATGGAGATGTGACTCCACCCATTCCAAGTGGCTCTTGGTTAGCTTACTGGAATCCTTTAAAAGAGGACACATTTTGGAGAGACAAGAGAGCCTGGGGAAAAGAGAGAGCTGACAGAAACTTCCCAGCAGAGCTGACAGAAATGACAGATGCCTCGGAGACGACAGAAACTTTACAGCAGAGCTGACACAGATGAAGACATGTGGAGAACAGAGACACGCATGTTTGGAGATGCTTGGAGCCCAGCAGACTTTCCCATGAGATGTTAAGCAAGCCAGAACCTGGAGAGAGCCAAGGGAAGCTAAGAGATGAAGGCCAGCCCCAGAGAAGCAAAGTGAGGAACTCCCACAGGAACAGAAGCTGAAAGCAACAGAGCCCAGGAGCAAAAGACCAGCAGATGCCAGCCACATGACTACCCAGCTGACAGAGGTGTTCCTGACTCATTGGCCTTTCTTGAGTGAATGTAACTTTTTGTTGGTGCCTTAATTTGGACACTTTTACTTCCTTAGAACCTTAAACTTGTAACTTATTAAATTTCCCTTTTTAGAAGCCATTCCAGTTCTGGTATATCACATTCAGGCAGCTTCCAAACTAATACACCAATTTTTACAAAGATAAACCAAAAATCTTGTACAAAAAAATTGTCCTGTAAAGTTCTGGAGTGTGAGTGATATTAAGCAAAACTTTTGACTAAAAGCGTTAACAATATATTTTAAATAGAAAATCACTACATAGTATGAAAAAATAAGGCAGAAGAGAAGTAAATAAAGCAGTCAGTTCTTTGTTGTTTATTAAGCTTCATTAAAAACATATCAAATTTAGGAGTACATCAAATTTAAGTGTTCTGCACTGTTGCAACAATGACATAAAAGATGAGAATAATCTCAAAATAAGAGGACCCTAACAGAAGGCCGATGCAGCCACTCTACGAATATCGAAAGCTTTGTTTAGTTTGCCAGTGCTCTGGAATGCAATACACCAAAACTGGACTGCCTTTTTATAAAGGGGTTTTATTTAGTTACAAATTTACAATTTTTCAAAGGAAAGGCACTGGCTTTCCTCTGGCTTTCCTCTGGCTTTCTCTCAGTTTCTGGGTTCAAATGGCTTTCCCCAGGGTAATTTCTTTGTACATCTCCAATGTCTGGATCTAAGCCAGCTCTAAGCTCCTCTCTTCTGACTCCTCCTTTGAAGCCTCACTCATTGCGGCGGACACTCCCCTTAGCCAACTGCTGATGTAATCAGCCACCAATGAATTTCACATGCTGATGATTTAAGTCCACAGCAACAGAACAACAGAGCACCATCCCTTGGCCAGGTTGACACCTGAACCTAACTACTGCACTTGTCAAAGAAACACATTTCCTCCCCTCCAGGCACCAGTGCCCTCTACAGGCCGGTGCGCATAAGAATCCGCCATGGTATTCTGGGAACACTTCCTAAGTCAGGAATAGATTAATGTATTTATTAGAGATTTTAAATAAACATTGAATCACAAATGTGTTTCTGGTGAATTCTAACAACCAGAAACTTCAGTCAACAAGAATGTTGCATTCCCTGAGTGCCCTGGTTATTCAAGGATTTGTCCTGGGTATCTATGAGATCATGTTCAACTTGCAGAGCTAAGGTATCCATCCTAAAGAGCTCAAAAAATGGAAATCCCACCACCCCTAATTCTGGTGCCTGAGAGCAGCAGGTTAGTGAATGTTTCTTATCTCACCTGTGAAGGCATTTCACATTGAATTTGGATGAGTAACATTATTTGCCAATTTCAAGAGTCCAGAAATTGGTAAACATTTATATGTTATCAAGATTTATTGCCTACTTAAAAAGAATTTCACCTTTTATGATCTCAGTTTTACCTCCAGCCTTCCAATAATTCCATATTTATGACTATAACATAATGAGATTATTGTGGCTAGAACTGTAATGCAAGGGAGAGAAAATGAATTATCCTTGTAAATAATCTGTATTGACTTGCAGAAATTTAGCTATAAACAAAACCATGAAGGGGGTTAAGTTTTCCTGGTCATATCCCACTCTGAATACACCAATGTTTATTTCTCTCAATTCCCTCATACCATCTTCTATTTAGGAATCTGTAATACCTCCCCTGCATACTCAAACATTCCCTTCTCTTATGATGCCCCTCACCACCCCCATCCCCATTTCTCAGTGAGGTTGCCCTTCAATTAGGCTGTCTTGCCTAGGGAGGGACCCATCCTAAGTCTTAGTAAAATGACTGTTGTTTGATTTGTAATCAAATTTGATTTGTAAATTGACTGTTGTTTGATTTGTAATTTATGCTTTCTAGAGGCAACATAAATATATAGAATGCCAATTGGTTATAGGTGCTATCAAGAAAAACAATCCAGAGTACTAACAATAGGGAATGCTTGGGAGGGAAGGTACTATTTTATATAGGTAAGTTAAAAAAAAATCTCATTGAGGAGTTTAAGTTTAAATAGAGACCAGAAGGACGTGAGGAATGAACCAAGTGGATTTCTGGGGGGAAATGCTCTGTAAGTAGAGGAAATAGCAAATGCAAAGGCCCCGAGGCCTAAACAAGCCTAGTATTTTGCATTTGAAGAAAAGCCACCCCTGTGGTTGGAACGGAGTCAGCAAGGGGAAGCGTTAGTAAGAGATGAAGTGAAAGAATTAATGGGGGTGTTGGGGAGAAGGCTGTAGAAATTCCAGACCCTCCGAAAAACTGATTTTTATTCTGGGTAAGATGAGAAACCTTCAGTGTGTTTTTAGCAGCATGATATCATCTGATTTACAATTTTCAAAGGACCACTCCAACTGCAGGGTTGAGACAAGGTCAGAAGCTGGGAGGCCAAAGAATGCTCTTCCAATAATCTACTTTGAGATGATGGTGACTTGGACCAGGACAGAAGCAGAAGAGGTGGTAAGAAGTAGACAGATTATGATTATGCTTTGAAGGTAGATCCAGTGGGATCTGCTGATAGCCTCAATGTCAGGTGAGAGAAAGAAAGGAATCTAAATAAATGACTTGATGGTAAATATGGGCGAAAAGCGTGGGGCCTGGAATGGAAATTTTTAGCAGTCTCTCAAATCACACCACTTTCTAATCATTTGCTTTATGCCAGTCCTGGGTTAAGAAGAATGTAAAGCACTCCTACTGGTCAAAATCTGGGCAAGTCAGATTAGAAGTCCTAAGAGATCCTCAATTAATAAGAGGTAGCAATCTTGTAGTGAAGGCAACATATTAGAGTGGAAAAAAAGGTTTATTCTGGAGTCAGTCAAACCTGGGTTCAAATTCCATCTCTGACACAAACTGCCTTTTGGTTACCTGTCTGGCCTCCTAAGCTGCAGTTTCTCTGTGTAAAATGGTGTTAATAATTCCTACTTAAAGGGGTTATTGAGAAAATGAAATAAAGTATATAGAATTTCCACCACAATGTCCAATTCTCAATAAGTTCATGTTAAATTCTGCCGCCTCTTCTAATAGACTGTTCTAACATTTAACAACTCAGGAAAAGTCTCTCTTGATTATCACACATCTCTTTTCCTCTTTTTTCTTCAACTTCCTTCAGTTCTATTCTCATTAAATGGAGGGAAGAGCCAGACTACATTGCCACATGATAAAACTTCATATTCTTTAATATAAAGATCAGAGAACAGAAGAGATTTCTGTGGGCCTTTTGGAATGACTATAATAAGAATTGCCTACCTTAAGAATGGAATAAAAAAGAGGTCTTAAAATTACCTTCTCTCATTCAAAAAAGAAACTTTTTAGGTTATCAGGTTTCTTTAATTGAAAAACTAAAATTTATTTATACAAAGGTAAATTCTAAGTCTCTGTCCAGCTCATGGTAAGAGCAATTAATGTATATTAGAAAATACTTCCCATATAGTCACTGTAAACCACACACACACACACACACACACACGCACGCATTTTATGACTACCCTGAGTTATCTCATAGGTCCTCTATGGTCAATCATTTAAAGATGAACAGAAATGAGGAAATACTTTTTTAAAAGTCCAAATAGCTCTGGCGGATTAAAGAGGGACCGAGGCATGGGAGCACACTCAAATAACATGAGGATCAAAGTGGAAAATTCTTTTGTTCCATCAATTGCACCATATAATTCTGAGATTCCAGCCAGCTTATAATGACATTTTAAGTAGCTTTCAATGCTCCAAGTGGGCTCTGGCAGGGCAATTACATGAAATGTCAGGACATCAAATATGTAAGGCCTGGAGTAGGAGATCAACTCACAATAACTCAGGATACACAACTGCTGTAGGCCTGACCTACTGAAATATGTTTTAATAGGTTCGTTCCCCCAAACAAAATGTTATAAGCCTTGAAGTGTAAGCAATGCCTTACAGATAACCTCACTACAAAATTGCTTTGAGAAAGATGTGAATCATACATAACAGCTTTTGCTTCTAGGTGCTTTTATCACCATGTATATATGAAAGTGCACACATTAGCCATGCCAAAACACAGCATCATCACCATCAATACCACCACCATCATCATCATCACTATGAAAAATCTATTATGTTTCTAGAGGCCAAACAGTCCACTTAATTGCTGGTGTTCAACTCTAAGGTATTTGCCTAAGATTCAGATAATTCAGTAGAAGCTTATTATTTTATTTCTCCTCACCTGGGCCTAAGCCCAGGAGGTATGGACATGATCATATCAGCATCCTGTCTATTTTCACTGAAAACAACCCAAGTGAAAAGTGTTCTCCTTCCAGTTTGAGGGGATTGGAGCACCACAGCTAAGTGCATCCATAACTCACTAGCTAAATGGAAAGTGCCAAACTCCAGACTTGGATAAAGCATTAATAGCTCTGCCAGGCCATCCTATTTCATACTCATAGAACTCTAATACACTCTGCCTAACCCTCTCTCGATTACATGCAAGAGTGAAGCAAGGAAGAAAAAAATATATCAAATTAGATCTGGCATTAATTACGTGACTTCAGTTGGTGATAGGGTTTGGCAGTCAAATTGCTTTTTAAAGGGTATTTAGTTTAGAGTCTCATTAAAATTAGTTTGCATGCTCCAAATGTTAACTAACTTATGACTAGGAGAGGCAGCCTGGGCACATGCTGGGTGGCAAATGTCTGACTAGAGTATAAAACCTTCTAGAGATGGCAACCAGGAGTAATTGAAAATTGTGTATATTAACTAAATGAGACAAACCAGCAGAGTATTTGGATCTCATTCAGATCCTCTGAATGTTGAGAGTTTCTAACGCTCTCATAGTAATAAAGATCTAGAATGCAAGTCTATAATGATAGATGACCAGATGTGCACATTTAGTACACATCTGCAGCTAGGGACTTACTTATAATCAAAGTAATTACTGCCCAGAATGCTTTGGGGCCTTAAGATCCCAGTTCTGCTCTGTAAACAAAAGTGGAGTGGGGGGGTCCAACGATACCCTTATACATGGGAAAGGGACCTTCTCCTAGCTCTTTCCTTAGACTCACCCTACACCTTCAGAAGGAAAAAAAAATCACCACAGGGTCAATAGTCTACACTTGAAAAAGGGCAGATTTGATAGAGTCACAGGATGGATGAGGCCATCTGGGGAAAGCCATTGTGTATCAGAGGAACTGTTCACTGTTGTTCCAGAAGGCCCTCTCACTGCAGCCAACAGCAGGGTGTGCTGGGGACACAAATGTCAGAGGAGTGAGTGGCTGCAATACATTTCCTCTAGGAAATTTCCAACTCTCAGGCTAAAGAGGCAAATTTCCACTCCAAACTCAAAATAAAGAACTTTCTAGCAAACACAACTGGCTTATCGTGGAAAGGACATCCCACAGAGCAATGAGCTCATAAGTATTTCACAGAGATTGAAGAGTCATCTGCCAAAGATACTGTAGAAGTGATTTCTTACGTGAATGATAGAGTAGACGACTTTCTGGGTTCCTTCTAACACTGAAAGCAACTGATCCTATGCTGGCACAGAAGTTGGAAAAAGTTGTCTCCGTGGATGGGGGGAAGGAACGAGTAGTTGGGCAGTGCAGACTAGTGCAGCTCAGCATCTCCAGTCACACACTCCCATGCAGCTACTCTCACCCCACCTCTGGGCAATTAATTTGGTTGGCACTCACTATAAGCGCTACAAATGGGCAAGAGCAGGATCCGAAGGTGGAGCAAGAAGAGAAATGTTCCTGTTAAGTAAGACACAGAGTAGTACCCTAACCAACAGTCCCCTCTCCACTGTGGCAAAAGGGAGCTATTTGCTGGCCCCAGGATATATGATGGTCTGAAATACATGTGATGCCTCAGACATTTTACACTGAAAGTGGGACTGTTTCACATAGGTTTGTGGTTCTTTGATAACATTGGGTGTCTTCATTTTTTTCTTTAAGGTATGTATAAAACTCAGTGAGGGACATAAAGCCGGCTTAAAGAATTTATCACCGATTTCATCACAGGGAAGACTCTGAAAGGCAGCCTCTTTGTTATAGAGATTAGATGGCCAATTTGATACTTTTAAAAAAATGCTGAAAGCCATGATTGGATTTAGGGCACTAAGTTACATTGGCCTCTGCTCCATATGAATGGATTTCTTCAAAAAGGAAAGAGGCAGCAGGTGCTTCCTTTCAAGTGCAAATGACCCCAAAATTGTTGGCAGATTTTCTCCAGGCTGATGAGAACCTTTAAATCAGGTTTTTCTATGCTATAAACTATCATTATTATTATGAAAATAAAAGCCCTCCTGTGATTGACTGGTGCAAGGAATACTCCTTGCTCTGTAAGAGTTTTCAGTGTAGGTTTCACAACACTAACATAAGGGGGGGAGCATACACCAAGGTGTGCAAATTCAGGCAAAAAATAAAAAGAGATGTTTCAAATCCATGGAAGGTTAGAGCTGAAAGAAACCCTGAAATACATCCCAATACTCTCATCTTGGATGAGGGAAAAGAACCAAGCAGATTACATGATTTGTTTGACTCATGGTCAGGACTCATAAAGTATTCCGTGAATGAGTGAGTTAGTGGATAATTTTGCTAAGAGTCACACAATGAGGAAGTTTCAGAGCCATTGGCAGAACCAAGTTCTGACTTCCACTGCAGTGAACTTTCCATATCAATACTATAGACCCCTATTTTAGAACATTTGGTAGTGGTATAGGAAAACATAAGTTACCTTGGTCCTATGAGTAGTATAAGGGTAAGACAGTTGGATAGAAGAAACAATAAGGTATGGTGGGAAGAACTTGGCAACTTCAATACCTAGGCCAAAAGTTGGAAGAGTAATAATTTGAATTGAGGTTTCTTGATTCCCAGTCCAGGCTCTGGAGGGTACAGAATCAAGATGATGAAGAGAGGATCCCAACAGGTTGGTTGTGGGTTTTGTTTCTTGCTTGTTTGGGTTTGGGTTTTAACCACAGGGCTTTAGTTAACTGTTCAGAAAATCTCATATCATGTGTCCATAATTCTTTGGTTACATCTTCAGTTGAAATAATAAAGTTTAGTTAAAAAAAATCAGAAACCACTAAGGTTCTCTGATCTGAAAACATTTATACATGAGGATGTTAATTGTGGCATACACACACACATACACTTACACACTCAATTTACAAATAAATAGCATGTTCAATGAATGGTGCATCACATGATGAAACATTATATAGCTATAAAAATGTAATGGAAATGTATTAAGTGATTGAGCAAAATACTAACAATATATTCAATGAAAAAGAATCAGGGTTTCAAACTTAATCAAATGGATTATGGGATAATGACATCAATTATATTCTATGGCCTTTAACAATAAAGAGGTAGATCTATACATACTGATATGGATAGATATCCAAGCTACACTAATACTGATATGGATAAATGTCCAAGCTACACTAAGTTTACTTTTTTTTTCCCCTGGGGTGGATTGTTCGCGATTCAAACCCGGGTCTCCAGCATGGCAGGTGAGCATTCTACCACTGAATCACCCGTGCCCCCTTATACTGAGTTTAAAAAGCAAGTACTAATTATTGTAGCGCTGTGATCCCATTTGTTGAAGCACAGATACATGTATGTAGATACCTGCATGTTTGTTTATTATATGGAAAATCTGGAAGTATACACCTGAAACTATTATGCAGTTTACCTCTGAGGTGGGGAGTAGACCTAGCAGTAATGAAGGAAACTTAATATTTTACTTTCTGCATTGTTTGGATTTTAAAATTAACATATCTTAATTTTATAATATGACAAATAATTTTAAATTTTTAACTATATGAAAGTGGAATATAGGGCTGGCAATGGTGGCTCAGTGGCAGAGTTCTCACCTACCATGCTGGAGACCCGGGTTCGTTTCCCGGTGCCTGCTCATGTGAAAAAAAAAAAAGTGGAATATAACTTTTTGGTACCAAGAATGACTGGAGAAGTCATGGGACTTCCTTGATTTTTTGTCCAAGGTGAGGGAAATAAATGACCCCAGTGAATACATTTAAAGAGAGAAGGATTACATCCCATGAGGCATCCTTGTTCAAGGTGAGACTTCACAATGCATACAATGTCTGACAGGATATACACTAAATATTACCAGTAGTTATCTCTTGGTGTTAAGATTGTAAGCTATTTTTTTCCTTCTTTATATGTATCTATTATTCAAATTTTGCATAGCTACCACCTGTTATTCTTATAATTGATTTTTTTCTTTTTTTTTTTTGTATACTGTATGGTAGGGTCACATTTCATTATTTTTCCATGTGAGTATCCTGTTATTGTAGCACCATTTGTTGAATTTTTGTTTGTTGTTTGTTTTTCTTATTTGTTTGTTTTTTGGAAAGTGCATGGACCGGGAATTGAACCTGGGTCTCCCACATGGCAGGCGAGAATTCTACCACCGAACTCCCCTTGTGGCCCTATAATTGATTTTTAAACGGCAATATACAGTCTTATAAAAATTCTGAGTCCAAGAGTGAAATATTCATAAAACCACCAAATAACATCACACCAAGGAGCACTTCTTTGTGGGGGAACCCAGTCACTTGCACCTTGTAAATGAAATTGAACTAAATGCACTTTGAATTCCCTTGATATGGCATTGTTCTTGACATTTTTATTCTTTAAATTATATTATTTTATATAGCTCTTTTTATTTTAAGGTGCTTTAAAAATTATTTGGAAGGAGACAAGATATAATGAATAAATGAAGGAAGAGGGCGCCGTTCATATTATGTTTTCACTAAATGAAATGCCATAAGCATGAAATCAGAAATCTAATTTATTATTTGGGAAAGGAGTATGGATGAGTTTTCCTTTAGTACCATCTGCAAGCTGAGTTGTGAAGATCAAATATTCGATTCAGTTATGCTGCAGAAAAGACGCTCCTTTTCCAAGTCAATCACTTTTTTTTCTCTTTGGTACTGTAACAGGATTCTCCCTTCTTGCTTTGACCAAGTGATCCTTTGGGCATTTGGGGTATCTATATATTTAGAGCTTTACCATCTTGCAAAGTCTATGAAAAGCCAACCCCAGAAGTTTAGCAGAATATTGAAGAAAAGCCACAGTACACCAGTCTTGTGGATCTTCCCACTGATTTTCTCAGTAATACTTTCGAAGTGAAACTACATTTCTTGGAGATTGCTGTCGGTGCCCCCATACCGTCATACGGGCTTCTGTACATGTGGGTACACTGTCCATTTAATCTATCTTAACTTCCCACAAGTGGTCCCTGGGGTTGTTGTACCTAATGGTATTGCCAGTTTTCCAGGGAGAAGTAAGAAAAATGTCCTTGCTCTGAGGATCTGTTATTGTTGAACATTAATTAAATCCCAATAGTGCACTAAATGGGAGATGTAATCTAGAGAAGCTCCTATGCTGCAGATGTAGAAGAAAGTTGATATTTTCTTTTCTTTTTTCATTAAATGTTCTAAAGAGAAAAATCTTTATTCATCCTACTATAGCCAAACACCCTGCCCCAAGGTGATCTCTTCCTCCTAGAATTTCAATAGCAATTATTCTCATATTCACACTTCATAATGGCCAGCTTATTTTTTCACCTGTCCATATCTGACCTCCACAACTGTACCCTTAACTATGGAGCTAAATTTTACATACTTTTCTTCTCCCCTTTAAGGGCTTATGATACAACTTTGCACAAGGTAATCAGAGAACACTAGAATTTTGGAGCTGAATGAACCAATTAAGGTGAGGTAGGGTAGAACTTACCTTGCTGAGGGACCCGGAAAGGTATCCCTAGCACTTTGTGAAGAGTAAAGTTGAAATCTATGTGAGGCTAAATGATCTATGACTGCTAACAGTATTCTTGCTAAACCCTGAACACAAAATAGTCAAATGTCTAGGTTTAACTAATAATTTACAGGGAATACAGAAGCAGAGGAATGTGTTAAAAATTATCTCTTTTTTTTCAGTTCAGAAAACTTAATAAACAAACCTTTAACTCAAGAAAGAGAGAGCACAAGAGTGAGCAAGAGAGACGGACAGAGAGAGAACTGGTTTTGGCTTATAGTTTCAAAGTTCTTCAGGTCAGGCTGGATCCAGGTGCTCAAAGGATATCATCAGAATTAGCTTTGTCTCTTTCTTTGTCCATTACTGTGTGATTGAGCCATTTTGGGGGAGGTTGTTGCATACAGGGAAACTAATCCTATTTGGTAAACAACCCCAACTCTCTCAAGAGTTCCAGTGAAAATATGGACTGATTCTTTTTGGCTTAGTTTGACCCACTTGTTAATGGACACCAATGAATGTAGCCAGGGGATTTTGCCACTCTGCTGTGCAAGGCTTGTTTCCCACATCCCACATGATGGAATCAGCCTCATTCAAATACGTGGTCTGATAATGTGGGAGAAATGCTCTGCCACAAGAAATCAAAGTGATCTTACCAGAAGCAAAGGGAATGATTAGGAGTAGGCAGAAATTTCAGATATCCACAGCAGTAGTTTAAAGATCTCTATTTACAAGGATTTGATATGCTAGTTTAATGTGCAAATAGAATGCTCAATAGAAAGGATCCTGGAGCTGGCTGTGTTTTAACCCTGTGTTAAAACACATCTGTGTTTTAAACCTACTTCTCCTGAAACTAGTATCTATCAGTCAACTCTCTGCCCTTAGTAATTTCTTCTACAAATTAAGGGATTTAAAATAGGTAATTTCTAAAGTCCTGTTTGACTCTTAAACGCAACAACATTTTAAACATCTTTCCCCTCTCTT
>PVIY010020024.1:0-44759 GCA_004026745.1 Myrmecophaga tridactyla | reverse complement strand
TTTTTTTTTTTTTTGCCATTTGCTGTTTTGAGTCTTTGAAGTCAGTTATCCTGTCCTCTGTATCGCTTATTCTTTCCTCTGTCTCTTCAAATCTGGTGTTGTATGCCTCTTGTATGTTTTTAATTTGGTCAACAGAATCTTTAATCTCTGTGATATCTGCTATTTTTCTATTTAGTCTTTCAAATTCCTCTTTATGCTCTTCTAGTGTCTTCTTCTTTTTTTTTTTTTTTTTAACATGGGCAGGCACCAGGAATCCAACCTGGGTCCTCTGGCTTGGCAGGCAAGCATTCTTGCCTGCTGAGCCACCATGGCCTACCCTCTAGTGTCTTGATCTCCTTTATGTTATTTGTCATCTCATTTATTAAGTAGAGTTATATGAACATCTTTGATTAGTTGTTCCAACATCTGTGTTTCCTCTGGTGTTTTAATTTGGTTGTTAGGCTGGGGTATATCTGTCTGCATTGTGATATGCTTAACTATCTTCTGTTGTTTTTGCATGTAAATATCTTGATTGATTTACTTTGGGAGTTGATTTGTTTCAGTAGTCTAAGGTCTTGTGTTTGCGGGATGGATATGCAGCAGAGAGCAGGGTATGGGGCAGGGTACAACGGTGCAGTGATTCATTTCATAGCAGGTATAGGCACAGATTGGGGATGTTATGCTGGTGTTTGTGAACGTGGGTGTCCAGTAGCCAGGGAAGCTACAGCTGTGCGGGTGCACAGCTCTAGGGGGCATAACCCTGGTGTGCAGTTGACTAGGGTGCGGGGCCCTTTCTTCACATGCATAGAGCTGTGGCAGCAGGTCACTGTTATGACTTCATT
Source organism: Myrmecophaga tridactyla (assembly GCA_004026745.1). NCBI lineage: Eukaryota > Metazoa > Chordata > Mammalia > Pilosa > Myrmecophagidae > Myrmecophaga > Myrmecophaga tridactyla. The sequence goes on along the minus strand of PVIY010020024.1, from coordinate 43,938 downwards.
TGTTGGGGGCAGATTAGACCTGGCTGCGCAGGTCAGCACTTTCTCAGAGCTGGGAAGTGTGACTGACGGCCGTGTGCATGCGTGGAACTAAGACTGCTGTAAACTGCCATTCTCAGAGCTGAATGACATGATTGGGGACCCATGCGCATGCACAGGTCTGGGAGTGCCATAAACTGACGTTGCCAGAGCTGAAGGACATGATTGGGGGCCCATGCATATGTGTATGTCTAGGAGTGCTGTAAACTGATGTGCAGAGCTTGGGTGGGTGGGGGAGCAGGGTGAGGCTGTGTAGTACAATGGACGGGGGTTGGGCGTAGCCTGGGTATGGAGGTTAGCATGTGTAACATTTATTTGCTGGCAACGGCCTGCAGGAAACAGGGAGGGGGAGGTAGTGCTCAGGAGGGGTGCAGGAGAGGTGGGTTGGACTGCACTTGGGGTGGGGATGTGGGGCAGGTATGTGCACTGGGGGCTGTTGGGGGGCACTTGGAGCACGGGGTATGGGAGCGGGTGATGTGGTTTGGGTGCACAGGGTGTGGGTTGAGTCGCCAGTCAAGGGGCTGCACTGCTGAGGATAGCACCTTCAAGGAACACAGCCTGGCTTACTTCCTCATCCCCAGCTCCCCTCCATGTACTCCTGTGGGCTCTAAGAGCTCTGTGCCAGTCTCCAGCTTTCTGCTTCTCAATTCCTTGGCTTCTGCAATCACGGCCACCCTATGTGGTGCAGAAGGCTCTTCCAGGTCAGTTGCACTCTTGAATCACCATCTCAGTTGCCCTCCCATCCCTTCTAAAATTTTTCCGTGGAGCAGGGCTGAACTCAAGCTATTCTATTCAGCCATCTTCCTTTAAGTCCCCTATTTAATTTTATATCTGTATTTAGTTTTCTCTTATGCTGAAAATCTTATTTCTAACACAATTACTTATTTGCTTTATCCTACTTTATATATACATGAGCTAGCCTCAGAATCATAATATTATTAACAATACGATTACTGAAAACTGTTTGTTTTGTGATTTATCTATTGGAGATAAACAGTCAAATTACTCTGTCTTAAGATTTCTCTGTAGGGTGTGAGGCACACAACTAGGTGAATGAACCTTAAGGACAGTATGCCAAATGAAATGGTGGAAACAAAAAGACAAACATTACCATGCCTTACCCATATGGACTAACTATAATATACAAACTCAGAGAATAAGTCAAGAGCATGGGTTATCGGGTTGGGGCTTATTGTAAAGGGCCCTAGATTGTAAGGTCATATAGCAGTCACATTTATTCAGGAGCCGTTAACTAATTTCTAAATTCCGAGATACTGAGCTATTTGTGTATAATCTGGTCACTCCCTGAAACTTCGAGCATTTATGTGACACCTGAGACTCTGAGTTAGAGCACTGAATCTCTGAAAGTCAGCATTAGCCATTCAGAAACTGTTTCAAAAGTTGAAAAAGTGATCAGACTTTGACTAGAGATATGAATGAAACTGATCTGGATAGGACTAAGGTAAATCAAGATACTATAAAGGATGATACGGCCCATGGTTTAAAACTTCAACTTCTGTGTGAGAACAAAGAGAGAGAGATGTTTATTTGGTGCAAAATTTATATTTTGGGTAGTGCATTTCGTGATTTAACTTGTATGTTCAGTTTATTTGAACACCATAATTACACGGAATCTTGAATAGGGTGTGAGATCTTGTTGGTTTGTCCAGGTTAGTGTGATGCCCCAATATATCCCAGAGTAATTTGGGCAGAAAATAAACAAGTATTTGCAAAGTCCCCTTGGGGACTAGGGAGAAAGGAGGAAATATTCAACTTCCCTATCTGGGGAATTCCTGATATTCTTGCAAGCAGTGGGGACAACCAGTTCAATAGTCTGAGTTCTTAATCTTGGGGTTTGCTCCTGTGAAACTTATTCCTAGAAAGGAGAAGCTAAGCCTTCTGATAATTATGCCTAAGAGTTAACCCCAGAGAACCTCTTCTGTTGTTCAGATGTGGCCTCTCTCTCTAAGCCAACCTGGCAGAAGAATTCACTGCCCTCCCCCCTACATGGGACATGACTCCCAGGGGTGTAAATCTCCCTGGCAATGTGGGAGAGAACTCCTGGGATGAGCCAGGACCTGGCATCATGGGAATGAGAAAGCCTTCTTGACCAAAAGTGGGAGGAGAGAAATGAAACAAAACAAAATCTCAGTGGCTGAGAGATTTCAAATAGGAGGTTATTCTTACACATTATATAGATATCTTTTTTTTAGTTTATGGTGTAGTGGAGAGGCTAGAGGGAAGTACCTGAAACTCTTGAACTGTGTTCCAGTAGCTTTGATTCCTGAAGATGATTATATAACTATATAGCTTTTACAATGTGACCATGTTATTGTGAAAACCCTCGTTTTCAAGATGCTCCCTTTATTTGACAGATGAGTAAAAAAGAAGGGCAAAAATAAATAAATAAAAGGCGGGTGGGATAAGGGATAAAAAAAATGGGTAAACTGAAATATTGTGGGTTAATGAGAGGGAGGGGTAAAGAGGTATGGGATGTATGATTTTTTTCTTTTTCTTTTTATTTCTTTTTCTGGAGTGATGCAAATGTTCTAAAAATGATTATGGTGAATACAGCAATGTGAGCCATTGACTGTATACTATGGATGGACTGTATGTGTGTGAAGATTTCTCAATAAAATTTTTTTTTTTAATTTCACTTGTTTTATTTTGCTTTTGAATTTTAGGAACTGTGACAAGCAGTTTTTGAGGTGGCCCCCCGATCTGCACCCCAGTATTCACACCCTGTATAATGCTCTTTCCTTGGCAGTGGGTGGGAACTGTGACTTGCTTCTTACCAACAAAATATGGCAAAAGGGAAGAGATTTTACACTTATGATTAAGGCCCCAAATCAGTTGATTTTGTAAAGGTAATTAATAGACAGATTATCCTGGTGGACTTGATTGAGTCAGGTGAAAGCCCTTAAAAAAGGGACTGTACATCCCCACCACAAGAAACTTTCTCCATTGCTGACTTTGAAGAAGCTGCCATGAATCCTACAGTCCTAAGGAAAGGGACTCTGTCAGCAACCTGAGGGAACTTGAAAGTAGATCATTCTCCAAATAAGAATGCTGCCCAGACAGCAACTTGATTTCAGCCTTGTGAAACCCTGAGCAGAGGACTTAGCTAAATTGGGCCCAGACTCCTGACCTAGAGAAACTGTGAGGTAATAATTGTGTGCTGTTTTAAACCATGAAGTTTGTGATAATTTGTTAAACAGCACAGAAAATTAATACAGGAAAATTTTTCATTATTTATCTTAATTTTGTTTTATAATCATATAGCATTTCACATGGTTCCAAAGTCAAAAATCTACAAAACAAGGTATATTCAGAAGACTGGCTTCTATTTCTCTCCTTTCTATTCTCTTCCCATATAGGTTGACATTTATAAAATGTTATGGTTTATCTTTCCATTTAAAAATAATGAAGAAACAAAACAAAGAAAAACATGTTTTCTTATGTACATTATAGTTTACTGTACTCACATTTCTCTACCTTGCAATTTTTTTTTTTTAAAGACTGCAATGGTCTTCTTTCACTTTTTTCACAATACAGACTTACATTTGACTTTCATATTCCTGAATGTTCAGCAACTTTATAGATTATTTGAAAAAGAAAAATAAAGCTAAGAAAGCATGATCAGGGATTAAGATGGCAGAACAAGATGCTTCAGGGCTCCATCTGCCACAGAAGCTTTGTACATCCAGCAAGAACTGGCAGAAACATCTTTCTCAAAGTTCCAGGAAATGAGGGCTGTCTTAACAGGGCTAGTGGCATATCAAGTAAAAGCCTACTTAAAAGCAGTAGCATCTCGTGGACTCTGGCTCTTCCCCATCCCCTCACCACCTTAGTGTGGAGCCAGCACATCCTCCCAGTACAGACCCTGGTCTTACTCCAGAGGTAGCACAGTAACCCCTGCACACAAACTGGGAGCATGTACGTCTGGCCCAATCTGTCTGACAGTGACCTGAGGGACTCACTATCCCAGAACTTGCCCTGCCTGTGGGAGGCAGTTCACTGAGCTCTCTTAAAGAATGCTGGACAAGAACAGTCAAGTCTTGCTGCCTGAGGCTATGAGGAAACTGTTTCCTAGGGAAGAGGGAATTTACAATATCTATAAATGGTGGAATTTCTAGAGCCACATAGCATGCCGAAGACAAGACACACGTGCAGTAAGGATTAGGGAGGACCCATGTTTTGACCTGGAGCTATTCTTTGTATGGATAATCCCCAAAGGAGAGCATATGCACACGTCAATCTGCAAAAGACTGAGAATAGGGTTTTCTTTTTAAATGTTTTTAGCTCCTGGCATTCAAAGAAAGCTCTGTCACCATACTGGCTGGTATTAGCTTTAGGAACAGATACCTCAGAATCTAAATTTTAGCAATAAAGTACTAAAATATCAAAATGTCTAGATTTCAACAAAACGCTACAAAACATAGAAAGAAATAGGAAGTGATGGATCAGGAACAGGAGAAAATTAAAGCAATGAAAACATAAATGAGAAGGACCAGACCTTGGGGATACCAAAGACTTTTCAAAAATGGCCCTAAATATGTTTAAAGAACTAAAGGAAAACATGGACAGAGAACTAAATGAAATCAGGAAAACAGGTAACACAAAGAATATCAATAGAGAGAAGAAAATTATGAAAAGGAAGCAAACAGAGCTGAAGACCACAGTAACAGAAATTAAAAATTCCCTAGAGGAGTTCAACAGCAGATTGGAGTGGGCAAAAGAAAGAATCAATGAACTTGAAGATAAGAAGTTGAAATTATCCAGTCTGAGAAGCAGAAAGAAGAAAGAATGAAGAAAAATGAACAGAACTGGGGAATCTGTGGAATACCTTTAACAGTACGTAATATAAGCACTGTGGGAATTCCAGAAGGAGAAGAGAGATAAAAGGGCAGAGATAATATTCAAACAAAATTAACTTCCAAATTAATTTTGGAAAACTTCCCAAATTTAACGAAAGACATGAATATACACATCCAAGATGCTCAATGAACTCTGAACAGGATAAACCCAGATAGACTCATACTGCAGCACATTATGATCAGACTATCGAATGGCAAAGTCAGAGAATTCTGAAAGCCACAAGATTGAAGCAGTATGTCACATAAAAGAGGGCCTCAATAAAAGGAGCCAATTTCTCATTAGGAACTATGGAGGAAAGAAGGTACTGGGATGACACATTTAAAGTGCTGAAAGCAAAAATTGCTAACCAAGAATTCTATGTCTGGCTAAGCTCTCTTTCAAAAATGAGGGAGAGATGAAGACATTCCCAGATAAATAAAAGCTGAGGGAGTTCATCACCACTAAACTGGCCTGACAAGAGGTGCTAAAAAGGTTGAGAGTAAAGGACAATAGATAAGAGATTGAAGCTGCATAAAGAAGTAAAGATCTCTGGTGAAGGTAATGACATGGATAAATATAGATGTCAGTACTGTTGTATTTTTGGTTTATAACTACACTTTTTACTTTCTACAGGTTCTAAAAAGCAGATGAATAAAATGTAAAGAAAAATCAGTAGTTCTGGACTTAGTGTATAAACATGTAATTTGTGACAAGAACTGAATAAAAGGGGTGATGGTAGAGGCAGATAGGAACATTGTATACTATTGAGGTTAGGTTGGTATCAAAGCAAATTAGATTGTTAGAGATTTAGGATGTTAAACTTAAGTCCCAAGGTAACTACAAAAAAATACTGGAGAATATGCAAGCTCACAAAGGCAGAAATTAGGGTACAGATTGACAGGGGCAGGGGGCAGAGGGAATGGGGAGTTAATGCATAGTAAGTCTAGGGTTTCTGTTTGAGGAGATGGGAAAGTTTTAATAATGGAATGTGGTAAGGGTACCACAATATTGTGAATATGATTAATTCCATTGAATGGTATGCTTGGGAGTGGTTGAGATGGGAAAGTTTATGTTGTATATATGTTCCAACAATTTTAGGAAAAAGCACAACTAAAGAGACAATAACAATTAAATAAAATACATGATCCTGGATGGGATCTAACAAGGGAGGAGAAAAGGCTCAAATGCACATTATGGGAATATATTTTGGTTCAGCTACCTGCCATTTTATTATTGTTTTTCCCTATTATTTATTTATTTTTAATCCATATTCTTTACTCATCTGTTCATACCATAGATAAAAGGAGCATTAGAACAAGGTTTTCACAAGCACACAGTCACTTTGCAAAAGCTATATCATTATACAATCATTTTCAAGAAACATGGCTACTGGAACACAGCTCTACAGTTTCAGGCACTTCCCTCTAGCCTCTCCTTAAAAAGAGGGTTATCCAAATGCTAAAATAAATTTAGTTTGAAATGCTAGTGATCAATGAAAGCGAGGGGTAAGGGGTATGGTAGGTATAATCTTATTTTTTTTCTTTCCTGTGTTCATTTTATTTCTTTTTCTATTGTCTTTTTATTTCTTTTTCTGAATTAATGCAAATGTTCTAAGAAATGATGAATATGCAACTAAGTGATGATATTGTAAATTACTGATTATGTATGTTTTATTTTGTTTCTTTATTTTTTAATTAATAAATAAATTTAAAAAAAGGGGGTTATCTATATCATTCATAAGAATAACCTCCAGGATAACCTCTCGACTCTATTTGAAATCTTTTAGCCACTGACACTTTATTTTATCTCATTTCTCTCTTCCCCCTTTCAGTCGAGAAGCTACAAAACCTGCCATTTAAAATAACAACTAACTCTGAGGACACTGCATAGACACGCCTGATGAGACAGTTCCACTGGTCATGCTCAACAACAGTCATTATTATTTTCAAATCTTTTACTTCACAGATAGGTTTCCTAATTGTCTATATAATGAATTATCTGCAAAATTGGTTGGATTTCTTTTTTTTTTTAAAACTTTTTAAATTGTATAATATAACATATATTACAAATCAAAGAAAGAAAAAAAGTAACAGTTTTCAAAGTACACTTTAACAAGTAGTTACAGGAAAGAGCCCAGAGTTTGTCATGGGCTACCATACCATCATCTCAATTTTTCCTTCTAGCTGCTCCAGAACATTGAAGGCTAGAAAGAATAAATACTTTTCTTATCATCACTATCAACATTCTTCTTTTTTGTGAAAAATAATATATATATAAAGCAATAAATTTCAAAGCACATTGCAACAATTAGTTGTAGAACAGATTTTAGAGTTTGGCATGGATTACAATTCCACAATTTTAGGTTTTTACTTCTAACTACTCTAAGGTACAGGAGACTAAAAGAAATATCAATGTAATGATTCAGCAATCATACTCATTTGTTAAACCCTACCTTCTCTGTATAACTCCACCATCACCTTTGATCTTTCTATCCCACTCTTTAGGGGTATTTGGGTTATGGCCACTTTAACTTTCTCATGTGGGAAGGGGCTCTCAATAATATAGGGTAGGGAGATGGAACTAGCTGATATTCTGGAGAGACTGGCTCCTCTAGGTTTCAGGACTTACCTGGTCCAGGGGCCCATCTAGAGGTTGTAGGTTTCTGGAAAGTTACCCTAATGCATGGAACCTTTGTAGAATCTTATATATTGCTTTAGGTGTTCTTTAGGATTGGCAAGAATGGTTTTGGTTGGGGGTTTGCAAGTTATGATGGGTAAGAATGTTTAACTGAAGCTTGTGTAAGAGTGACCTCCAGAGTAGCCTCTCAATTCTATTTGAACTCTCTTAGCCACTGATACCTTATGAGAGTGGTTGGATTTCTACAGTTTAAGAGGTATCCTGTTAACCTAGGGTGTTTTCTAGTTGGATAACCAGGATGATTTTTAAAAAGTCTATAAACCATGCTGTATGAATCATAAGTCTCTGAGTTTCCTGTGGTAAACTGATTTGCATTAGTAGCCTCAAAAATACTCTCCATGAATTCATATCTTATGAATTTGTAGTTCCCTTCTGCTCTGACTCTAGGCTTCACAGTAGGCTTTGTTTTGGCCAATGAGAAAGTAGCAATTATAAGCTGAAGCTTGACAAAGCATGTGCACACTGCCACTTCTTCCCATGAGGTCCAACATGCCATGAGAAGATACCTGAGCTAGTTATGAACAAAAATAATGCCTCAGTTAACAGCCGTTTGTGAGTATCTCTTCATACTTCTGTTAGTATATTTGGGATTCTTAGAAGTGGGATTACTGGGATTGTGGTGTCAAAAGGTAAATTCATTGCATTTTGACAGATATTGATACATTCCCTTCCATAGAGACAGCATCATTTTGCATCCCATCATAAATATGAAGTGCCTGTTTTCCAACAGCCTAGTAACAGTGAATGTTTTCAAACTTGGACTTTTATCAATCTGGTAAGTGAGAAATGCTATCTCAGCATAGCTTAATTTATTACATCTCTGTTATTGTACATGAAAGTGAACATCTTTCATTTCTTATGTTCATGGGCCATTTGCTTCATCAACTTTTAACTCAGTGAGTATTTGATTAGACTCAGTGAGTACTAGCAATCTGAAAAAAAGATATATTAATAAAACACAGACTTCTTTTCATTGTCACTGGCTACCATGGTGTAGGATGAAAGTACCATTTAAAAGGAGTGTTTTTTTTTTTCATTTATCAAATCATGGAGGCAAAAAAAAAAAGGCAAAGTAAAAAGAAGAAAAAACTAAACTAATAAACAGAAAAAGAAGAAAAAAAAACCATACATACAAAAAAGAAAAAACCAACAAATCATGGGGGCAAAGGATCACCCATAATGTACTATGCTTACCCTAAAATCCAAGGCATTTCTCTTTGCTTTAGTCTGTGATGCATTTTCTCCTGCTCTGTAACCATGGACAAGTCATTCAACATCCCTGCATCAGTTTCTTGAGGTATCAAAATATGATCAAATGATAAGACTGACTAGCTAGCATGGTGTTTCTTTCTTTCTTTCTTTTGATTTTTTAAAACTTTTTAAATTGTATAATATAGCATATATACAAAGCAGAGAAAGAAAAAAGCAATAGTTTTCAAAGTATACTTCAACAAGTAGTTACAGGATAGATCCCAGAGTTTGTCATGGGCTTCCATACCATCCTCTCAGATCTTCCTTCTAGCTGTTCCAGAATATAGGAGGCTAGAAGGAATAAATATTTATCATCACAATACATTTTTTTCTTTTTTTGTGAGAAATAATATATATATATATACATATATATATATATAAAGCAATAAATCTCAAAGCACATCACAACAATTAGTTGTAAAACAGATTTTAGAATTTGGTGTGGATTACAATTCCACAATTTTAGGTTTTTACTTCTAACTACTTTAAGATACAGGAGACTAAAAGAAATATTAACATAATGATTCAGCAATCATACTCATTTGTTAAACCCTACCTTCTCTGTATAACTCCACCGTCACTTTTGATTTTTCTATCCCATTCTTTAGGGGTATTTGGGTTGTGCCCATTCTAACTTTCTCATGTTGGAAAGGGCTGTCAATAATATGGGGTAGGGAGATGGAACTAGCTGATGTTCTGGGGAGGCTGGGTCTTCTAGGTTTCAGGTCTTATCTGTCTCCTGTACTTTGGAGCTCCTTGACTGGGAGCATAAACATTTATGATTATTTCTTTTTGGTGAATTGTCCCTTTTACTGATATATAATGCCCTTTTCTGTCTCTTATGATGTCCTCACATTTAAGGTATCTTTCATCCAATATTAGTATAGCTACTCCTGCTTTCTTTTGGTTACAACTTGCGTGGAACATCTTTTTCCATCCTTTCACTTTCAATCTATTTGTATCCTTATGTCTAAGATGAGTGTCTTGCAAACAGCATATAGCTGGATTATATTTCTGGCAGAACTCCTTTAGTATTTCTTGTAGGGCCTGTCTCTTGTTGACAAATTCTTTCAGGATTTGTTTGTCTGTGAAAATTGTAATCTCTTCCTCAGTTTTGAAGGACAATTTGGCTGGGTACAGAATTCTTGGCTGGAAGTCTTTCTCTTTCAGGATCCTGAATATATCATACCACTGCCTTCTCGCCTCCATAGCACCTGCTGAGTAGTCTAAACTCAGTCCTTTGTGGTTTCCCTTGTATGTAGTAGCTTGTTTTTCTCTTGCCACTTTCAGATTTTCTGCTTCTCTTCAACATCTGACAGACTGATTAGTATGTTCTTGGATAAGGCTTATTTGGATTTATTCTATTTGGAGTTCATTAAGCTTCTTTGGCTTGTATATTTATGTCCTTTATAAGGCTTGGGAAGTTTTCCTCCATTATACCCTCAACTAATCTTCCTAGCCCCTTACCCTTCTCTTTTCCTTCTGGGACACCAATGATTTTTATATTTGTCTGCTTTGTTTTGTCCATCATTTCCCTGAGATCCAATTCAAATCTTTCCATCTTTTTTGCCATTTGCTGTTTTAAGTGTTTGAAATCTGTTGTCCTATCCTCTAGTTTGCTTATTCTTTTTTCTGCCTTTTCAAATCTGCTGTTGTGTGTCTCTAGTATGTTTTTTATTTGGTCTACAGCATCTTTAATCTCTGTGATATCTGCTATTTTTCTATTTATTCTTTCAAATTCCTCTTTATGCTCTTCTAGTGTCTTCTTGATCTCCTTTATGTCATTAGCTATCCATTTATTTAATTTAGTAGAGCTATATGAACATCTTTGATTAGTTGTCCCAACATCTATGTCTCCTCTGGTGTTTTTATTTGGTTGTTAGGCTGGGCTTTATCCGTCTACATTATGATGTTTAGTGATCTTCTGTTGTCTTTGCAGCACATAAATACCTTGATTCATTTACTTTGGAAGTTGATTTCCTTCAGCAGTCTAAAGCCTTACATTTTCAGGATGGATGTAGAGTAGGATGCAGGGCACAGGACAGGGCACAACAGTGCAGTGACACATTGCAGCACAGATGTAGGTGCAGGTTGGGGATGTTATTAGTGCCTGTGAGTGTGGGCGCCCAGTGGCAGGGGAGGATGTGGTTGTGCGGATGCACGGGTCTGGGGTGGTGGTGCTCCAGTGTGCGCTGGTCTAGACTACAGGGCCATTTGTGTGCATGTGCAGAGCTAGGGCAGTGGGTTGGCATTATGCCTGTGTGGGCTGAGGGCAGGTGTAGACTGGGTATGGAGGTAAGCACCTGCAGCCTTTATGTGCTGGCGACTGCCTGTAGGGGGCAGGGATTGGAGGTAGGGCTCGGGCAGGGTGGAGCAAGATTGCACTTGCACAGAAGAGGTGGGTTGGGCAGGGGCAGGCATGCACGCACTTAAAGTGGGGTTGTAGGGCAGGTATATGCACGAGGGGTTGGCGGGGTGGAGGCACTTGGAGCAAGGGGAGGGAGATGGGTGATGGGATTCAGGTGTGTGGGGTCTTGGGTGAGTCCTGAGTCACAGGACTATGGTGGTGAGGGTAGAACGATCAAGGAACAGGGCATGGCTTACCTCCTAGACCCCGTCTCCCCATCTGTGCACTCCTAAGGACTCCAAACTTCCACTTTAGGCTGTTTGCACCAGCTGGATGGTCTCCAGTTCTCTGCTTCTCAGCTCCTCAGCTTTTGAAACGAGGGCCACCCTATGTGGTGCAGAAGACTCTCCCAGGTCACTTACACCCTGGAATCACCATCTCAGTCACCCTCCCGTCACTTCTCTAGCTGTTCCTTGGGCAGGGTTGAACTCAATCTATCCTATTCCGCCATCTTCTCAGAACCCTTGTCCTTGCATGGTTTTTAAAGTTAGATGAAATTTAAAATGTTAAAAAATTGTTCTGTATATTAAGAGTACCTTACAAATTAAGCAGTTGTTATTAATTTGAAAGATTCTATCACTGGAAAATACCACAACTGCTATGACAAAACAATAACAACAACAAAAAAGAAACAAAGGCAGAAGAGCACAGTAGGAACTGAACAATAGAATTCATTCACAGTGGCAAAGAAGACACTTTGCTCAAGGAGCCAACTCTAACTTTCAGTTCATGAAACTAACTTCCCTGTTCCTCCTTTAGTTTACATCAAGAATCACAACGATAGTATTTATGGGTATTTTCAAAGATTCTCCAGCGGGGTCAGACCTGGAGGGGCCTGACACAGAAGGCACCAAGAGCAAAGAGGCATGTTTGCAGGAAGCTAGACTGGAACACAGCAGAAGAGTTGGAAAGAATGTTGGATTAAAAGAAAAAGGCTGTATTAAGTGGCCTCTGGGATCAGCAATCTAAGCTCTCCAATCACAAACCCCACATTTAGCATTTAAATCCTCTTTATAAAGTCCTGGGTTAGCAGCTGCTCAGATTTTGCTAGGACAACTTCAGATGGCAAGTTGCCTCCCAAGGCCTATTCATGTTAAGAAATGATCCTACATTCCAATGAATTGTTAACAGCTTTCTAGTTCTGTATTCTGGGTAACAAAGAAAAAGTCAAATCCCTTTTCCATATGGCAAGACTTCAAATAATTTTAAACACTTATGATGGATTACAGTTTACCCCCCAGTCCACCCCAAAGTCTTCTTCATACTAAAAAGTTTCCAGTTTCCTCACTTTTATAGCCATTCCTCACAGACCACAGTTTAGAGAGGTCTCGCCAGTCTGAAAATCACCCTTCTTTGGGTTCGCTCCAATTTGTCCATGTTATGCATAGTGTAGCACCCAGAAGGGGCCATTGGGAGAGAGATGGGATGTAAAGCAGGAACTTATATCTGAATATATGTGTAAAAAGCAGAGCCCCAGCTCTCTTGTGTCTGCCCTGTGTATTTCCAAAGTTCCCCTACCAATCATATAAAGAACGGGGATTGGAGATAACCAATTTTGAGTGATCTGATATAGGAAGAGACAGCAGTAACTCATTAATGAGAACATTTGTGTGCTTAGGCCAGACTCCTTGCAAGCACCTTTTCCTGCTTGGAGGGATGAAGTAGGGGCTGAGTTGTGAGAGTGAGCTCAGTAAGTACGTTTTGCAGGGCTTCTTGAGAGTCATGGAGCCTGCTGAGCCTATAGGCTTTCAGACTCAAAAAGCTTCCCTAACATTGGAATAAAATCAGGCTTGGAGTTACCAAAAGCTGGAAGACTTATACGACTCATTTTGTGGACTTAAAAGACTATACGTTCCTGGAGCCTGCCCATGCCAAAAAGAAAAAAAAAAAAAAAAAAAGACTATACGGTGGTTCCTTGGTGCCTGAGCTGCCAACTGGTCATGACTATACAATGGCAGCTGTAGCTGGGGGCCAACCAGCCTAATGAAATCACTTTTATGGAGAACAGTCGGACATATATACTGTTGTAGTTTGCTAGCTGCCGGAATGCAATATACCAGAAATGGAACGGCTTTTAACAAGGGGAATTTAATGAGTTGCAAGTTTACAGTTCTAAGGCCGAGAAAATGTCCCAATTGAAACAAGTCTATAGAAATTTCCAATCAAAGGCATCCAGGGAAAGATACCTTGGTTCAAGAAGGTCGATGAAGTTCAGGGTTTCTCTCTCAAGTAAGAAGGCACATGGTGAACACAGGGCTTCTCTCTTGGCTGGAAGGGCACATGGCGAATACGGCGTCATCTGCTAGCTTTCTCTCCTGGCTTCCGGCTTCATGAAGCTCCCCGGGAGGCGTTTTCCTTCTTCATCTCCAAAGGTTGCTGGCTGGTGGACTCTCTGCTTCGTAGTGTTGCTCTCTCTGAATCTCTTTCTCCAAAATGTTTCCTCTTTTACAGGGCTCCAGTAAACCAATCAAGACCCACTCAAATGGGTGGAGACATGTCATCCCCTAATCCAGTTTAACAACCATTCTTGACTAAATCACATCAGCCAGGGAGATGATCTCATTACAGTTTCAAATATACAGTATTGAATAAGGATTATTCTACCTTTAAGAAATGGGATTTATATCAAAACATGGCTTTTCTTAGGGGGCATACATATACCAAACTGCAAAATGTGCAGATCTTGATGACCCAGTGATCCCACTTCTAGGAATTTATTCTGAGATAAATGGACATGGTAGACAAGATGTACATTCATGGATATTCTTTAGTGTTGTTTAAAATGGGGAAAACTGGAAACTGTCTTAAAGTTCAAGAAGGGTCTGTTTGTACTAAAGCTGTTGTATTACTATCATACCACGGAACACCCTACAACCATTGCAAATATTGTATTGATCTGTATTTCCATAATTGGAAAGACTTCCATAACATGATGCTGGGTGAAGAAAGAATGTCAATACGCACAGTATTAAGTTAGGAAATTGTATAAATATTGCATGAATAGAGATATCCAGAAGGATGGTAACCAAATGTTAAGACTAGTATCTCAGAGGCTAGGATTTTAGATAATGTTTATTTTTCTTTTTCAATTATATAGTTATTAAATTATGAGTTGATACAGGCTTGTTACAAGAAATTCAAACTGTAAAGTGTATGAAATAAAAAAGGAAAACCTCTTTTCCCATCACTCCCATTTCTTGGATGTAACCACTGTTAACATTTGATATGCATTCTTCAAGACTTTCTTCCAAGAATATATAATTAAATTTATACTTTCCTTCTTTTTTTAAAAAAAGTAAAAATGTAACCACACTCTACCCAATGTTCTGTGACTTGCTTTTTTCACGTTTTAAATATGGCTTGGATTTTTTTTAACTCCATTTTTTAAATTGGAGAAACAATATGGTTATGTTTATTTGGGGGAATAAAAATGCACAAGCAAGGATAGGACACAATGCATGTAAGATCTGAGCAGCTCAGTGAAGAGAGGAAAATGATGAAGACTTCTCATATTTAGTTTGCCATGTTGGTCAATACAGGAGGGGACCCAGATGTGTCCTGCCAGCCCAGGAGGTTAATAGTGTCCCATTCTCTCTAAATCTTCACACTCAAAGAAGGCCTGCCAGAGCAAGGCCCAAGGCTCAGGAAAGCCCAAACACTGGAGTACAAGCCTGTCCCAGAGATGCCTCCTCTACCCCAGTGTGGTGCCCAGGTATGCAGCTTCCACTGGTCCAAGCAAGACAAGGCAGAGGAAAGCCACCCCATTGGCTGCTACCTGCCAGCAAAACAACCACCCTCACCCTGGGCTTGCTGCAATCTCTCTTGAAAAGCACCTGAGTTTCTGTCTCCTTTTCTCTTCTGGTGCTAGTTTCAACTGTCATATTCCTGGAGAAGGGGCTCTGTGAGGGGCTGCTGGAAGCTAATCAGAATTCTGGAGGGAGGAGCAGGCTTGTCTCCTGGCCCAAGTCCTGGGGAGGAACCAAACAGCAAGGCTGTCACCACATCTGCCCTGCAAGGCAAGAAGACAGACCGATATGCAGGGAATCAGAAGAGAACTGTGTTTGGCTCTGGGGAACCATTCATTTCCAATGAGAGAGCTATTAAGAAACTAAGCAGGGAAACTCCCCCAACTCACAGATTACTGCATTTTACTCAAAGCCTGTTCTAGTAAACATATTCTTATCACTACAAGAGGGCACACCCCGAGGTGATGGCTTGTCCTCACCGACACTAGGGCCCAGCGGTATTGGTCTGGGGTGGCTGTGCAGGGCTCACTGTGCCTGTCCTCTAGGAAGTTTTCTTTAAATTTCAATCATGCATCATGCTAGGTGAAACAATCCAGACACCAAAGGACAGATATTGTACAATTTCACTTACTTGAAGTATCCAGAATAGGCAAATTCAGAGAGCCAAAGTCAATTAGAGATTAACAGGGGCTGGTGGAGAGGGGGCAGTTGGCAGTTAAATCTTTTTGTGTACAGAGTTTCTGTTTGGGGTGATGAAAAAGTTCTGGAAATAGTGGTAATAGGTGCACAACATTATAAATGTACATAATACCACTGAACTGTACACTTAAAATTGGCTAAAATGTTAAATTTTAGGTTATTTATATTTTACTACCATGAAAACAATTTTTAAAAGTCTTGTAATGGTCTTCATTGTTGGTTTTGATTTGCATTTCCCCAATGACTAATGATATTGTGTATCTTTTCATGATCAATGATCCATTTTGAATTAATTTTTGTATAAGGTGTGAGGTGGGGGCTATGCAATAAACTTTTAAAATAATATTGCTTCCATTTATTGCACCATGCACTCCACTACAAGCTTTATATATATTATAAAGAGGATATTACTATTGCCCTGTTTTACATATTTAGTAACCAAGTCTTGGAGATGTTCAGATCTGACCCCAGATCCCAAAGGTCTCACATGGCTTAACCGAAATTTGAACCCAGGAAACCTGCCTTTTGGATTCTTGTTCTCATCTCTACAATATTCTCCAGTCTTCTTTTCTGAACATTCTATCATGAGCGAATTTCAGGCTACCAAAGGGCTTTGCCTTTTGCAGAGATGCTGGGTCTCCCATCTTAACTCTAGCTGCTCTGCTCTGCCAGGCCTGTGGCTCTCATCACCCCCTGCAGGAAATATCCTTCAAATGAAGGTTCTAGAAACAAAGGGGCCACATTCTGCTGAAAAAGCCAGCCAATTAAGACTCCACAGGGGGCCAAAGATGAACTAGGCTGAGAGGGAACTCCCTTAGCTTAATACCTGTATCTAATCGCTCCTTTCTATTAAGAAGCTCAAAGTATTTCATGCAGTTCTCCAAGTAAGATACAGACCCACTGAAGCTAAAGGAATTTGCCTCAAATCACATAGCAGCTCAGCAAGAGATATATTCACCCCCTCTCTCAACAAACCTTCTGGGTATTGTAATCCCTCCATCATGGCTATGGCACAGGATCCAACTAAAAGGCAATTCATTTCACAGGGCCCAGAGAGATTTAAAGATGACCACCTTCACTTGGGCCATTATTCAGAAGGAGAAAATACTCTCTAAGTCAGGAGTCAGCAAACTTTTGCCGTAATGGACCAGATATTAAATATTTAGACTTTGAGGGCCATAGATAGAGTCTCTGTCTCAACCACTCAACTCTGCCGTTGAACACGAGAGAAGCCATAGATGATATGTAAATGAATGGGTGTGGCTGTGTTCAGTTAAATGTATTAACAATTAGGCATGAAAAGAGTCCACAGTATAATATATGCTGTGTAGAATAAATAATATTAAAGTAAGTGCTTATAAGGAATTAAAAAACAAACATGTATTTGCAAAGAGGCAATCATCAAGATTTGGCCTGTAGTTTGATAACCCCTGCTCTTAGGGTTTAAGTTCTCCCTAAAAATACCCATTTTGGGTGGACCTTCCATATTTAGATATTGGCTAGATTGCAATTTAGATGCAAACCACTTAAATTTATAGGGCACAAGCTCATTTCTGAGGGATTAATCTGTTTTTCTTCAGTGAAAAGGAACACAATTCATCTTTCAACTATTAGTCTAAAATCTTGGAAAAGTACAGAGAAACCAGGGATTGTTCTGCCTTATAGCTGTTCAGTATTACTTACAGATGAAAAGGAAAATATTTTACAGATCCATAGCAATCAGAAAAGAGAATAAATCAGGCTGAGGGAAAGAAAATGTCAGGAAAATAAAAAAGTATGAAGAAGAAAAATGATATTAATATAACCAGGCACTTCCATTTGGCTTCAGTTAGCTAACTGGGGCAATGGGCAACTCATCTAAACCAGGAAATGAAAGAACTCGACAGCTTTCATTGGTAATGATGGAGCATCTCCTTTCAAAAAAATCACTTGAGGCCAAGAAATGAAGATCAAGCACACTTGGGACATCTAGAGAAAAGAAAGCCAGATAAGCTGCTAATGATGAGAAGCTGAACTGTAGCCTAACAAAGCCTCACCTGGGGATGTGGGCTGAGCTCCTCATTCAATCTTCCTGATTTCCTTCACTCACCTGCAAAGCAGGCAAGAGGAGAGATGCCCTAAGGACACATCACAGAACCTGCTGTTGAGCACAGGTAGGCTGAGGTTGCTAACACCCCCAAAAAGCAGAGAAGCCCCTTCTCAGGCTGGAGAGCCTCAGGTGATAGCAGGTTGGAGAGAGGATTATACTGATCTCAAGGTCCCAAGGATTAGATTGGCAGAGTTGAGTGAATGCCATGACTCTGTGTCAGCTGTGCTCCAACTGCTGCAGCAGCCCCAGCCCATGCTTGGGGAAGAGTCCTCTCAAAATACAGGCAGAAAGCCTCAAACACTTCAAATCCAAGCATGTCTTACTTTTTTTTTAAAGATGGCTTTTCACGCCCAAAATTGGCCATTTTACTTTCATCTTCAAAACGCTTTTGTAGCTTTCCATTGCCCTTAGAACCAAATCCAGACTCTTCAACATGATTTGTCTGCAAGGCCTGTACGTTCCAACCTTGGCCTAAGCCTCCAGCTCTTCAGAGCCTTCCCCTCTCCCTCACCTCCCTCCAGCCACATGAGCCATCTTTCATACTGTGTAAGCTCTTTCTCTCCTCGGGGCCTGCACATGCTGTTCCCATCTGCCAAAAAAGTTCAGGCCTGTCATTTCTGGCTCTTGACTTAAAATGGGTCCACCATCTTGTTCTTTTGGAGCACTCTGATATTTACTGTCTGTTTTTTCAAGTGTCTGTCTCCACTACTTAAGGGCAGGGACCCTGTCTGTTTGTTCAGTACAGGCTTTCCCAGCATCTAACAGTCACTGGCATGCAGGAGACACAATAAATAAATAAAACTAATAAAAAAGAGTTCCTTTCCCCCAAATCCTCTTGTCATTTAAAATAGCATGCAAACTAATGCTGGTTAGATCCCTCCCTGAAGGCTCCCTCTGGCCACTTAGCAACTGCATGAACACTGCCAGGCCCGTCACCTCTCAGAGCCTATTTCTATTTCTATAGAATGGCCGTATCACTATGATCCTCACCAGGCTGGCTGCTGTAGAGGTTAAACAGGAGAATGTGACTGCCTAGGATAGCTTGGTGTGCAATAGCTACTGTTGTATCTATTTTTAGCTATGAAAAGCAAGTAAAAATGGCCTCAATGGGAAAAGACTCAGCCACATATAACTGCACTATTAGGAAGGTTAAGAGACAGCAAAACTCAAGAAATCTCCACAAGTCATTGAGATTTCATATATAAAACCTGATCTGCTGTTAAAATCTGGAAAAATCTTTCTGAATTCAGGAGGTAGGCTGTTTCCCTCACTTTAAATTTCAGAGACAGGAAGCAAGATGGATGGGTTCCTGTGTGAAATCTAAACTGTACAAAACACTGTAAAAGGGCTTGCTGATACTTCCTAATCCCCATTTAAAATGCATTCCCTGTTTTTTCTCAGGCCCAGTAACCTGGAAAGGTGACCAGTTCTCAAGGTCTCAACAGAATTACTTTGTTGCTATAAAAATAATTCTATGTAACAATCACTGTATTGTTTTTTGAAAACAATTATAACATTTACTGGATTGTCGCAACTGTGTTATTAAATTATATTCATCTAACTCCCTTACACTTAAAAAAATCCTTTAGTAATGGCTATGAGCACATAAAATGTATATTCCCCTTGAAATCCCACTTCTAGGGCGTTATCCCACAGAAATATTTAGGCAAAGACATACAAATATAAGGATGCTCACTCACTAAAGTAGGTGTGTGGTAGGAAAAGAAGTGGAAATACCCAAGTGCCCAACAACAGGAGCCTGGTTAAATAAAATGCAGTTTATCTAGATAATGGAAAAGTATACAATTAAAAAAACAAACATACTAGCATGGAAAGATGTCCAAAAGATATTAAGTTAAAAAACAATATGAAAAGCATGGTCTATTTTTATAAAACAAGAATAAGTCTATACAGATATATGTATGGATTGAAAATGAAACCTGGAAATAGGAACACCAAAGTTTCTCAGTGGGGAATAAATTATGAAGGATTTCTATTTCCTGTCATATATTTCTGTCATTTGTTTTTATAATGACCAAGTATCCAAACAGGAAAAAGAAGATGTAAATAAATAAATAAATCTCCATTGGCATTAGTCATCAATACCACCAAGTTCAACTAGCCGCAAGCTCTGACAACTCAGAAGAGGTCCCTGCTCACATGGAGATGGCCAGTCTCCATGCTTGGGCCTGAATCACAAATCCAGCCAACTCAGCACATGTCTTGAGATTGTCATTAAACAGCAGCAAATGAAGGCACTTGAATTTCCAGTGTCAGTTACATGGCTGGGGGGTAGGGTGGCATGGTTCTCCTAAAAACTCAAATGAAGCTGCCTTGGAATTTGTGGTTAAGGCATACCAATGGCAAAGCTGAGAGCAGACAGCCTCTCCAGCAGAATTCTAAAGCCCAGAAATCAAGCCCTGCTGAGTTGAGGAATGATTTACTTCTAATGAATCCCAGAGGTTAGGGGGTGGGGGTGGGGGGCAATCTGAGTAAAAAGAATAAACTGATCATAAAATTAAAAGGGGATGAAGACGTAAGTAACTTCTGTATTTTTGTGGAAATTTGCTGTGAAGTAGGAACAAAAGAAGTTGCAAGAGTGAAGTTACCCGATACAAAAGATTCATGCTAGAGGCTGGGTTTGATACTAAATCTTCAACAGTGGGTAAAACAAAGATAGCAGCCCTGTCCTCATGAATTGAGCATTCTCTTCTCACATGATACTTTTGTACTGGGCCAATGTCTCAATCAATAAATATACAAGGTATGATCCCAGGTGAGCCTAGGGCTTTAGGGAACAAGCATCAGACACTGTTTTGCCCCACCTAATAGCCATTTCCCTCCTTACTAACAGAATCCCAAGACTGATATATGGACACTGAAAGAAAAAAGCTTTCTGCCTGCTGGGAACATAAACTGGATAGAACTTGAAACTTGGAATGGTGGTGCTCATCTTTCCTGGTGCATGGGGAGAGCCAGTCTCTCCCCATGCACCAGGAACATATAAATCAAGACATTCCTGGAAGCCTGGACAGCCTAGTTACCTGAGCCAATAAAGTCTAATACAATTGAAGGTAGTTTGAGTTGGGGTTTCTGTCATTTTTTGCAACTAGAAGAGTCTCAACTAAAATAAACACTAACCCATACCCCACCCCACCCTTGAAGCCTTCACCTTTTCTGGATATTCTTCTCCGACCTCTCATTTCCACTCCCTTTTCTCTACAGTTCACCTTCCCACCTCTGAGCAAACCTACCAAAGAGTAATCGCCCTCCAGCAGGTAGGGGATTCAATGTGACATCTCTCTTGGATCTTCTTGACAGAATGCTTAGAGGCAGTATCATGCAGTCCTGAGCCACCCCCCACTTTCTTCCCAAGAGAGTCTCATTTTCCTCTTTCCAGTACCCTGATGCAATTTCCAAGCCCTCATGGCAAAATTACGGATGCTATTTAAATCTGGAAAAGCAAGTCTAGGAATTCCACTTACTTGATTGTATTGCCCTGCATGTTCTCACATGAAAACGGGTAGGTGGAGGGCTCCACATAAAGTCACTGGGTATAAGTTGGAAAGCACAAGCAAGGCAAGGCCATCAAACAGAATTACAATGCCATTTACACATTTATGGTCTATCAATGTGCACATCAAACAATAAAATATATGTTCTGGGTATGTATAAGTGTAACCCTTGTAGCATATAACTCCTCATGGGGTAGTATGATGGTGACACATCACAGAGTGTTTCTCTACGGCATCAGTTGAGTGAACCTCGCTCTGAAGAAACCTGAAAGGCTTAAACCTAATCTTACAAAACAAAATAAATGGAAGTTATTCACACTATAAAAAACGTTTCCACTTTATTAAAGGATTCACAAGGTCCTGCTAAACTGCATGTTGTCCAATTGAATTTAGAATGGGATTGGATTTTCATAAGACTTTACAGGGACTGTCAAATGCATAAATCAAAGAGCCATATTTGAAATGAATTTTTTTTTTTGGTTGTATAATGTTATGTACAAAACAATGTAATTTTATTTGCATCACTGTATTAGTTTGCTAAAGCTGTCAGAATACCATATCCCTGAAATGGATCAGCTTTTATAAAGGGGATTTATTAAGTTATAAGTTTATAGTTCTAAGGTCATAAAAATATCCAAACTAAGACATCCAGAGAAAGATACCTTGATTTTGAAGTAAGAGGTGGATCGCATCCAGGTTTCCTCTGTCAAACGGAAGGCATGTGTGTGCTGGTCCATTCTTAGCTTCCCTGGAGTGAAACTCTGGGTTTGGCTTGCTTAGTATCTCATGGGAAGACATATGGCAATATCTACTGGACTCCTCTCCTGTCTTCTGGTTTCAAATGGTTCTTGCAGATCCTGTGGGTCCTTCTGGCATTTTCCTGGGCATCTCCAAACATTTTCATCTAAGCTTTCTCCTAAATATGTTGGCTCTTTTAAGGACCCTGGTAAACTAATCAAGACCCACTTGAATGGGCAGCCACGTCTCTACTTAGTCAAAAGGTTCACCCACAATTTGTGTGCTACATCTCCATGGAAGTAACCTAATCAAAAGGTCCCACCATACCATATTGAATCAGGATTAGAGTAACAAGCCTTTTCTGGGGGTATATAACAGTTTCTAACCAACACATTTCACCCTCTAGACCCCAAAAAGACATGTTCTTTCCATATACAAAATGCATTCACTTCAGACAATGATGGTGATTAAATGTACAAAAATAAAATGTTTTTGCATAAGGGAGAACAAATGAATGCAACATTGCATGGGGTTGAAGATGGATAGTATACAGGAAAATGTACAATCAATGCAAGCTGGGTCCATAGTCAATAGCAACACTGTAATATGCTTCCATTGACTGTAACAAAGGCATTATGCCAAAACTAGATGTCAACAAGCAGAGGGGGTGGGGAAGGGGTATGGATTCTATGTGGAAGAAAAGGAAATGTCTTCATATAGATCATGGTGGTGAAGGCATGTCTATTTACTTAGGTTGGACAGTATGATGTGCAAATAAAATTGTTTAAAGATGAACAGAGAGAAACAAGTGCTAGAGAAAATGTGGAGAAAGAGATGTCCCTATTTACTGTTAGGAGGGAAGCTGAGAGGTGCAGTCCCTCTGGAGGGCAGTGTGGTGGTTCCACAGGAGGCTGGGGTGGGGTTGCCATATGATCGTGCAACCTTGTTGCTAGGTATATACCTGGAGGAACTGAGAGCACAGACCAGAATGGACATTTGCCCACTGGTGTTTATAGCAGCAGTGCTCATGATTCACAATGGAAGTGGCCGAAGGGTATGATGACTAAGGAATAGAAGGGGAAATTGTGGGATTTACATACAACAGACTACTGAGCAGCTGCAAGAAGGAATGAAGTTGTGAGGTATACAACTAGGTGAATGAACCTTAAGGACAGTGTGTTGAATAAAATGTCAGAAGCAAAAAGGTAAATATTATCATGCCTCACTCATATAGATTAACTTTAATAAACAAACTCAGAGAATTGAAGTCGAGAGCATGGGTTATCTTGTTGGGACCTATTGTAAAGGTTCCTAGAGTGTAAGCTCTTAGAGCAGTCATATATATTTAGATGTAACTGACTAAATTCTGAGATACTGAGCTATTTCTACATATCCTGGATATTTCCTGAAACTTTGGGTGTTTATGTGACAACTGAGACTCAGAGTTAGAGCACTGAAGCTATGAAAATCAGCATTACCCAATTCAGCAACTGTCAAAAAAGTGATCAGATTTTGACTAGAGACATAAATGAAGCTGATCTGGATAGGACTAAGGTATATCAGAATACAGGGTAAATTATGATATGGTTCTTATTTTCAAACTTCAACCTCTACGCAAGACCAAAGGGAGAGCTATTTCTTTGGTGCAAAATTTATATTTTGGGTAGCACATTATCTAATTTAACTTGTATGGTCAGTTTATTTGAACACCATAATTACATGGAATCTTGAGATCTTGTTGGTTTGTCCAGGTTAGTGTGATGCCCCAATATATCTCAGAGTAATGTGGGCAGAGAACAAAAAAGTATTTGCAAAGTCTTCTTGGTGGACTTGGGAGAAAGGAAGAAATATATTCAACTTCCCCATCTGGGAATTCCTGATATTCTTGCAAGCAGTGGGGACAATCAATTTAATAGGCTGAGCCCTCAATCTTGGGGCTGGCTCCTATGAAGCTTATTCCTGCAAAGGAGAAGCTAAGCCAAATGATAACTATGCCTAAGAGTCACCCCCATTGTCGTTCAGATGTGGCTTCTCTCTCTAAGTCAACTCGGCAGGTGAACTCATTTCCCTCCCCCTACATGGGACATGATTCCTAGGGGTATAAATCTCCTTGTCCCAGGGATGAGCTGCAACCTGGCATCATGGGACTGAGAAAGCCTTCTTGACCAAAAGAGGGAAGAGAGAAATGAGAGAAGTGGTTGAGAGATTTCAGAGCTGAGAGGTTATCCTGGAGGTTATTTTTTCACATTATACAGATATCCCTTTTTAGTTTATGGGTATTGAAATGGCTAGGAGGAAGTACCTGAAACTGCTGAACTGTGTTCCAATAGCCTTGATTCTTGAAGAAGACTGTATAATGATATAGTTAAAAAAAAAAAAAAAAGGATAAAAAATAAATATATAATAAGGGGAGATAAAGGGTAAAAATTGGGTTGATGGAAATACTGTGGGTGGATGAAAGGGAGGGATAAGGGATATGGGATGTTTGAGTTCTTTTTTTCTTTATTTCTTTTTCTGGGATGATGCAAATGCTCTAAAAATGATCATGATAAAGAATATGCAACTATGTGACGATATTATAAGCCATTGATTGTATAATATGGTTGGACTGTATGTGTGTGTATATTTCTCAACAAAAACATTTTTAAAAAATGCATTCACTGCTCACCTTTCATGCAGGAGACCCGGGTTTGATTCCCCATGCACCCCTCCCCCCAAAAGTGCATTCACTCCATCACAATACACAAAAGCCTTGAACATTTCAGTAACAATACAAATATAACACAAAGAAACAGTACAAAATCTCATCAAAGTCAGTTACAGGCATGGTCTGTTCTAAGGCAAAAATTCTCTTCTGGCTGCAGCCTGTGAAATTCAGAACAAGTTACCTGCTTCCAATATATAAAAGAGGAACAGTCATAGGATAAACATTCCCATTGCCATAGGGGGAAGTTGGAAGGGAAACAGGTCAAAAGTCAAAGAATTTCAGAAATCTGTAGGGCATACTTCATTGGATTTCAAAGTCTGAGAGTTATTTATAGAATAACGTTTCATCCTACTTGGGGCTTCAGAGAGCAGCAATCCCATCTACTCTACGGGCTTGTGCAGCGGCCCTGTTCTCTTTAGATGCTGGAGTGAGGGTTGTAAATTTGGGGAACTTTGAGGAGACCACCTTTTCATCGGCTCCAGCCTCTCCAAGTATTGGGGTAGCACATGGACTTTCTTCCATCTCTGAGGCACACGCTCAACCCCTCCAGAACAATGCGGCAGCAGCCAGGCTCCCCACAACCCCTAGTTCATGTGCTCTACCCTCTCTGAGGCCTGAGGCACCAAAACTCTTCCTGAACATCGAGGCAGAAGGCCCACCCTCTGCTTCTGGGACAAATTCCCCCTCTCCACACACATGTGTGGATCCACTCTCCTGGCCTGAGATTTCTTGGCTCCAGACTTTAGCATTCATGGCTCTGCCTTTGTTTCCTTCAATCTGTCCCTTTTACTCAGACTAGCAGGCGTTCCATTTGTACAAGTCTCACAAAAAATATGTTGATTTTCCATGTATCACACAGGGATCCTAAATCCATCAGAAAATAGGACTTTCCATAAATCCTTTCTAAACAACTGCATTTCCAATCCCACCCATTTCTAAAATGGCTAATTGGTTCCATGTTTGGTTCACTATTCTCTGGGGGTTTACTTTCTGAAAGCCCAGAATTTTCCAGACCATTAATTTCTGGTTTCTCTGCATCCAAGAGTTCAGTTCTCTGCTTATCCCTTTCCTGTTGCATTTTACTATAAGCTACAAGGAGAAGCCAGGCTGCATATTCCACATTTACTTTGGACATCTCTTCAGCTCAGTATCCTACCTTGTCACTTTTTAATTCTGCCTTCCATTCAATACCAGTACTCAATTTTGCCAAATTTTCTGCCACTTTAAAAACAAGGATTGCCTTTATTCCTGTTTGCAATGACACATTTATCATTTCTGTCTAAGGCCTCATTGGAAGTATCTTTAGAGCCCAAATTTCTAACAGTCTCTTCAAAACAATTTAGGTCTTCTCTATCAAGCATATGACAATTCTTCCAGAACCTTCCCCTTATCCATTTAAAAAGCCATTCCAACATGTGGAATTTGCAAATTGCAGCACCCCACTTCTCTGGTTTCAAAATCTGTTTTGGTTTGCTAAAGCTGTCAGAATGCAATACACCGGAAATGGATTGGCTTTTAGAAAGGGGGTTTATTAAGTTACAAGTTTACAGTTCTAAGGTTAAATAAATATCCAAACTAAGGCATCCAGAGAAAGATACCTTGATTCCAAAGAAAGGGCTGGATGGAGTCTAGGTTTCCTCTGTCACGTGGAAGGGATGTTGCTGGTGTCTGCTGGTCCATTCTTAGCTTCTCTGGGGCAAAACTCCAGGTTATGGTTTTCTTAGCATCTCATGGGAAGACATATAGCAATGTCTTCTGGGATCCTCTCCTGGCCTCTGGTTTCAAACGGCTCTTACAGATCATATGGGTCCTTCTGGCATTTTCCTGGGCATCTCCAAATGTCTGTGTCTAAGCTTTCTCCTAAATGTTTCCCTGTGTTGGTTCTTTTTGAGGACTCCAGCAAACTGATCCTAAGTGGGCAGAGTCACATCTCCAGCTAGTCAAAAGGTCACATGCACAATTGGGTGTGCCATATCTCCATGGAAATAATCTAATCAAAAGGTCCCAGTCTACAATATTGAGTCAGGATTAGCAGAAGAAAGCCTTTCTGGGATACATAACAGTTTCAAACAAGCACAATCACTATTACTGATTTTCTGTGTGTGAGCAAGAGAATGGCACCAAATATCATCACATCAACTGAGGCAGACCTCTTATTCAGGGACAAAGCACTTCTTTTGTTTGTTTGTTTTCTTTTTTTTATTAGAGCAGTTACAGGTTTACAGAAAAATCATGCAGAAAACACAGAGTTCCTATATCCACCCCATTCTCTCTCCCTTTTTCCTATGATTAACATTTTGCTTAGTGTGGTTCCTTTGTACAATTGATAAAATACTTTTATTAGAATCACATTATTACATTATTAACTATTTTCCATAGTATACATTAGGATTCACTCTTCATGTTGTACAGTTCTATGGGTCTAACAGTTTTTTGTTATTCTAAACACATATACAACCTAATGTATATTTTAATCACTTTCAAATATGCAATTCAATGGTGTATATTACATTCACAATGGTTTTTTTCTTTCTTTTTTTTATTGAGAAATCTTCACACACATACATTCTATACATGGTGTACAATCAGTGGCTCATAATATCATCACATAGTTATGTGTTCATCACCATGATCATGTTTTTTGAACATTTGCATCACTCCAGCAAAAGAAATAAAAAGGAAAAAACTCCTACATACCATACATCTTACCCCTTCCTCTCATTAACCACTAGTATTTCAATCTACTCAATTTATTTTAACCTTTGTTTGCCCTATTATTTGTTTTATTTTTATCCATATTTTTACTTATTTGTCCATACGCTAGATAAAAAGAGCACCAGACACAAGTTTTTCACAATCACACAGTCACATTGTAAAAGCTGTATCATTACACAATCATCTTCAAGAAACAAGGCTACTGGAACACAACCATATAGTTTCAGGTACTTCTCTGTAGCCACTCCAATACACTATAAACTAAAAAGGGATATCTATATAATGCATAAGAATACCCCCCAGGATAACCTCTCAACTGAAATCTTTTAGCCACTGACACTTTATTTTGTTTCATTTCTCTCTTCCCCCTTTTGGTCAAGAAGGCTTTCCCAATCTCTTGATGCCAGGTCCTGGCTTATCCTTGGATTTCTGTCCCACGTTGCCAGAAAGATTTACACCCTTGGAAGTCATATCCCATGCAGGAGGGACGACAGTCAGTTCCCCTGTCAAGTTTGCTTAGAGAGAGAGGCCACAGCTGAGCAACAAAAGAGGTTCTCTGGGGGTGACTCTCAGACCTATTTTTTTTTTTTTTTCACATGGGCCCACTCTGGAAGTCAAACCCAGGTCTCCGGCATGGCAGGCGAGAATTCTGCCACTGTGTCTTAGGCCTAATTTTAAGTAGGTTCAGCTTTGTAGGAATAAGCTTCATAGGGGCAAACCCCAAGATCGAGGGCTTGGTCTATTGATTTGGTTGTCCCACTGCTTGTGAGAATATCAGAAATTCTCCAAATGGGGAAGCTGAATATTTCCTCCAAACAAGACATTTCTTAACAGTTTGCTGGGTTTTTAAAAAATTTGTATTAATAAAACCAATCAACATACAATATGAACATTCTTTTTTTTATCACATAGTTGTATATTCATCATCATGATTATTTCTTAGAACATGTGCATCAATTGAGTTTGCTATGTAATGGGGTCTTCACTGTCACTCAAGAAAAGATCAAGGTAGTCACCTTCTCAATCTACCCACAGAAATAATAATAATAGCAAGTAACACTTATATAGCAGTGACAATGTATCAGGCAATGTTCTAAGTGCTGAACTGGCCTAATCTCATTTCATCCTCTCAGTAACTCCATGCATAGTTGCTTTTATTATCCCTAGTTTATAGATGAACAAATGGATGTACAGAGCAACAACTGGCAGTGCTGAGACACAAATGCAGGCATCTGGGCCCAGGGGCCATGCTCTTAGCTACTATACTATGAGGCCCCCTTGATCTGGCAGTCATGTGCAGGATGGAGGATGGTACAGGGGAGAGGAGTAGAAATGGGGACCCTACTTAGCATATTTATTACTAATGTTCAGGCACATGGTGCTGAGGACATGTACTGTTCAGCAGAATAGGAACAAAAATTAAAGGACAATGCTGTTAAAAATCAGGATAGGGGCTGCATGGTGGTTCAGTGGTAGAATTTTCACCTTCCATGTGGGAGACCTGGGTTCAATTCCTGGACCATGCACCCCTGCCCCCAGTCCAAAAAAAATTAATAAATCAGGATAGGGTAAGGGTAGTGACTAGCAGGAGGTACCAGGGAGGCTTCTAGGGAACTTAGTCTGTTTCTTGAGTTGGGTTCTGGTTACATGGGTGTGCTCACTCTGTGTAAACTCATGTCATACAGTCATGTGTGTACTTTTTATATGCATCTTTACATGAATAAAAAGAAAAAATGAAAAGATGAACTTATGAAGATTTTGATCATTATAAATGGCTTTTGCCCTTCCCTATTTTCCAAATGTTACGTAATGTCATTATTTGAACATTAGTAGTCTAACACTAGGTGAAGCATCATGGAGCCCTGAAGCCATTTAAAACAGTAGTAATTATCCATGTGGATGATTCTCAAATCTCATTGTTCAGCCTGAGATAGCCAGCAGACCAGACATCATGGCAAAACAGCATCTTGGTTAAGAGTGTGGTGTTGAGTTACAAAGCCTAGATTCAAATCCTACCTTTGTACCTACTAGATGGGTGATCTTGGACATGCTACTCAGCCTCTCTGTGATGTCTTGCTTTTTATAGTTGTAAAGGTGGTATAACAACAGAGCCTAATTCAGAGGGCTTTTCTGCAGACAAAATGAACAATTATAGAATAATAGCTGACAAATTGGAACACACTCACTAAATAGCTCTTACATTCATCACTATTTAGGCCCACAGCCATAGTTTTCTGCCTTAAATCAAACCATATCCTTCTCTTAATCATTTTCCCATTATTTAAATAATTTACCACTATTCCCTGCCATGTTCCAAAAATAATTTAAGGTAGATTTCTTTTCCCTATCATTTAAGTAATAGAATCATGTTACAGAACATCATGCATACTTTTAGCAGTGCAGTCATTCTGCCCCAAGTCTGAAATCCCTGAAGTGACCTGCAGACACAAATTGCAGCAGTCACGTTAGAGATGCTGTAAGAGGGGCCAGCAGTGCCAAAGCACACACCAATCATTATCCAGTCAAGAAAGAGCCATATCTTTTTGAAGCTGTTTAATCCCATAGAAAAGTTAAAAGAGTAGCACAATATACCGTTCACCTAGATTCACCAGTTAATGTTGTGCCATATTTGCTTTCTCTCTTTCTCTCCATACAGTCACGTACATTTTAGTTTTTTGCTGAAACACTTGAAAATTAACTTACAGGCATGATCATTTTATCCATAAATATTTCAACCTGTATCTCCTAAGAACAAGGCCATTATCCTATATAAACATAATACCATCATCACTTACAGTGTTCATAATTAATATAGAGTCCATATTCAATTTTTCCCAATTGTCCTAAAAATTATCTTTATAACTTTTTTTCAAATCAGGAGCCAATCAAGGACCAGACAGTACATTTAAACTGCCATACTTTCTTTAATCTTTGACAGCCCTGTCCCTTGCTTTTTTATGTCCTTCATAGTATTGACATTTTTGAAGAGTCCAAGCAATTGTCTTATAAAATGTCCCCCAATTTGGATTTGTATGACTGTTTGCTCATGAGTCAATTCAAGTAAAACATTTTTGGAAAAGTGCTACATAGTTGATGTTGTATACTGCACATTGTAACACTTAAGGTACAAAATGATAATTTGTTCCATTATTAGTGTTGCTACACTTGATTATTTGGCTAAAGTGGTGTCCACCCAAACCTTCTCATTGTAAAGGTATTTTTTTCTCTTTGTAATAAATAATCTTGTTTTATCTCACCTTGTGTTTACTTTGTGATAAAACCTTGTTTTATCTTGCTTTGTGATAAAACCCTATGTTTATCTTATTCCACAACAACTTTTTATTCAATGGCTTTAGCATTGGTTGATAATCCTCACCTGAATCAATAATTATATCAGTAGTTGCAAAAACGTCACTAGTGATGTTTACTGTGTGGGTGAAATGAACGCTTGCAAATCAAATCCTATTTTCCAACTGACTTGCATTATAATTTCAGAACCAATTTCAGAAGTTCATCTGCTTGAGTGCCACCTGACAGTAGTTTGTAACACCTGTTTTACATTTTTCTGATCTCTATTCATTTGAGCAGGTACAGTAAGTGAAGACTAACACATGAATACACCAGCTTATGCAATGGAGCAGGGAGTTGAGTTACCTGCGTATACGAGCAAGAGGCTACCTTGGCTTTAGAGCCCTCTTTTCTATAGCAGATCAAATTCCATGTCAAGACAAGTTTATTTTCCCAAAGATTGTTCTGTAACAGAATCAGCTTCAAGTACCCAGGAGAAAGAGAGGGGGTACAAAGTACTCAGGCAGTAAACTCCTGGCACAATTTTAAAAGATTTTGCAAATCATACCAGCATAGTACTGAATGACATTGGCCAGTTGCTTCAAGCAGCCTGCTTCCTCTGCCTCTGTGAATGTATCCTTTTTGGTCAACAACACTTGAAAGTCCAAACACCATGTCCCAACCACCTACATCAGAATCCCCTGGGAAGGTTAAGAAACAGATGCCCCAGTCCCACCTCTGGTCAACTGAACTAGAGCTCTGTTGGGAGGCTTAGGAATCAGTGTGTCAACAAGCTCTCCAGGGGGTTCTGATGAGCAGACAGGTTTGGGAACCCCTGCTAAGATAGGACCTACTGTAGCCTCCAGGAGAGAACTATCCCATAGGACACATGCTGGAAGGTGGTACTTATGGATCAGTCTCATTACGTGCAGCAGCCATTGAATACCAAGGGTCTGGAACAAGAACAGGTTAATTCCACACAGAGGGGTTTACTGCAGCACTGAATTATAACCTACTCAAGGCTAAAAAGAAAAGAAAAAGAAAAAAATCACTGTACCTAGAGAAGTTACCAGATCAATGGTTGTCCAAATTTAGTCTCTACCAAAAGCATCTGAGACCACAAAGATTCTGAGTCAGCAGGTCTACAGTGGGGCCCAGAATATGAGCTTCTAGGTGTTTCTGATGCAGGTGGTTTGACAACCACTTGGAGAAAACCTGGCCGAGATGCTGCTTGGTCTTATCTATGGCAGTTGAAGGTAAGAAAAAGTGTCTCAGCCTTTTTTCTTTTTTTAGGTGCATGGTCCAGAAATAGAACCCGGGCCTCCCCCATTGAAGGTGAGCATTCTACCACAGAACCACCCATGCACCCTCAGCTTTCATTTTAAGGCTACTTACCAAACAAAAGAAAAAAAAAATTGAGGTCATATGGGAAATGTTTCTGGGCAATTAATTGGCCATCCAGAAGCAGTCAGATAATACAAAACTCTCCACAAAACACTAAATTCACCCTAACATTCTATCCCACTGGAGAACTATAGGCAGGCTGAAGCAAGTCAGTGAGACCAAGGCTCCCAGCATAAATCCCCTGATTCAGGTTCTATTTTTTTGTCTTTATTTAAAAAAATAATAATAAATTTTTTTTATTTTTAAAACTTTTTTATTGTATAGTATAACATAAACAAAGCAAAAAAATAAAAAAGCAATAGTTTTCAAAGCACTCCTCAACAAGAAATTATCTTTTTTTATTTTCAGGTTCTATTTTGGCAGTCTCCAAAGGCGCACCAAGAACAAAGAATAATCCCCTGGAGGGCATTTAACCAACTGAACCAAACACTATTTCTGACTGTCAAGGCCTTGCCTAATTCCAGCTTCTCCTCCTACCCTTCACACTATTTGGGAGCATACTCCTGGAGATTTCTTGCTTTACCTCTCTGCCCACCCTCTATTTTTAACCCAAGCCTTAGCTAAGATTAACATGCGATATGTTAATCTGGGCCTATGGCCCCAGAAACAGAGATGGTCCTGCCACTTGATGGCAGGGAACAAGGACCATGCTAATTATGGGAATTGGAGCAGACACAGAGTGAGTCAAGCTCCAAGCTGAGCTGTCCTCTAGCTCATGGGAATCAGAAGTAAGACTAGCAGACTGCAACAAGGGTGTGGGGCATCAGAACAGTGGCAGGGACAACAACCTGCTGCCAGAGGTCACAATGACATAGCCTTCTCCTCCATGGCCTAGGTGGCTTTCTAGCCAGGAAATATCAGGCAAGACAAGCCACTCTCATGGTATACAGGTGTATAGCACTCCCCAAAAAGTTCACTTCAAAGACATCAAAATATACCTGCGAGTTCCCAAAGCCAACCAGGCTTGTGGCAAAAGAACCACCAGATAGTCGGCTCCTGGGGCTCTTACCTGACTGGAACACATATCTGGCCAAGCCCTGCATTAACTCTGCTGGCCATGTTGGTGGGGCAGACTCCCCTGTTTCTCTTTTCAGACGAAATGTCAACTCAAAGCCAAAACCACTGGGTCCATCTGTTCCTGTAAACCTGAAAATAATAAAAAGCAAATGTTTTTAGTTCAACTACCTTAGGAAAAAACACCCAGTTTTAGAGGTCTAATTGAAGCAAAGTTCTCCATCTTTTTTTGGTGGCATCACCATCCAAACCCCCTAATCAGAGGCCTCTCCCAGGGTATGAGCCCAGGGATGGGGGGAGGAAGGATCCTGAAAGCCCAAAAGGAACCAGATTTCTTGTTCCTTTTGGAACACTCCTGCCTGCTACAAGTGACATATATAACACTGGCCTAGCCAATTAAATCCCCTTGCCTGGCATTCTTGAATCATGAATTCCAGACTTTGTGACTCTGGAACATTTCTTTCTGTATGATTGAAGATCCATTACCAAAAATCTGCTTTATTAATGCTTACTATTCCTTCAGCTGTTCATAAGCACCTATTGAGTTTGCTAAGCATGTATATCGTTTCATGTACATGCCCTGGTGACCCATCACAAGGCTGAATGCTCATGAGACCCTTTCTCCACCCCACCCTCACCCCACCAGCAGTCAGCCCTGGACCCTGCACTATAGGAGTAAAATGCCTTGAGCTGGGCTGGCTGGACTGGTCAGCTGGCTGGCTGTTGGCCTCCAACCTCAGCATTTGTGGATAGGTCCCAAGGGAGATTGCAAAGGTACTGGGTGGACCCATATTCTCCCTGAAACTGTATACCCCAAATGTACTCATTTGCTCTTCCTGAAACATGGCACCCCATGTATACTCTTCAATCCCTGAGACCTTGGGGAAATACAATTTATCCTTCGTTCCCATCCCCAGGTGGCCCACAATGAAAAGGATCACTGCCTATTTGGCCACAACTCACCATAGTAAAAACAAGGCAAAGTAAGGATGTCTGCCTTGCTGTCTGATAGGAAACATTCAGGAGTCCTGAGTCTCCAGGGTTTTCCCCAAAATGGAGTTCTGCCAGGGAGCATAAAATTATGTAGATTACAAAGCAGGACCTAGTTGGTGGGGTATAATGTCTCCTCAGGTGAAGTAAGGTTCCAGGGAGAAGTTTTTGAGAGGACATAGGCTTGCCAGCATGGGAAGGGTTAAAATATGTTCATGATATAATTTTCAGTAATTATATCTTGTACAAACATGAGCCTAATGACTGTACACATGTAAACTCCTCAGCATACAAATACAAACCATATACTAAGATGACAGCCAACATTTTCTTGCTAGCCAAGGTACTGGAACAGGCAATCCTGGCTATATGAAGACATGGTGATGTAATGCCCAGCCTTGGATTCCATATGGCATCTTTCCTTCATCATTATTAACCTGAAGAGGCCAGGCGAAGACTGGATGGACAGGGATACCAGTCTCAGAAGCTCTGATACTAGTGTCTTTGTCCTGATTTTTTGTGCTCTAGCAAGCCCATCTTAGTTAAATGGGTCCAGCCCTCCTGCACTTGCTGCAGGGTAGAGAATATCTCTGATAAGCTAAGTTCTATAAAGGATTAAAAAGGCATTCTTTAGAAATCATCATAGTCATACCCAATTACATTTAAAGGAGGTTTCCATTTTTTCCAAATAGCCAACAGCACAGGAAGTAGAATCCATTTTGAGGGTATACACCTGGAATTTTGGAGACCAGGCTAGAAGATGCTTGGCAGGACACAATGTCAACTATTCTACTTCTTTGCCAAATTGCCCTGTTCAGTGCAGGGAGGCTAAGGGAATAGCTATGCAAATTGAGACTGAAAGAGCTACCTTCAGGGGGCTGCTGCCTGGAAGGGGTGTGAAAACCCCAGTGGGAGTAATGCAACAGAGATGGGTCACTAGGGCAAAGGGAAGACTTCAAGCAGCCACCAATTAGAGGCAGCTTTGTAAAATGTATTAAACCATTACTCCAGAGCTTTCATCTTGGGCCAAAAAAAATACATGATTTCTAACCGCAAATCTTGAGAAACAGCCAAAAAGAAACACGTTCCTCTTGGACTGTGCAATGGGGAGAACCCTTGGATGCAGAGAGAAATAACATGCACTTGAGCAGCACCAACTCTCTAAGGAGGGCTAGTGTACACACACGATGGGTGTGCACGCCCGCACATGTAAGTGTACACCATCTGCCTCTACACGGGGTGCTTTCTGGGACAACTCTGTGGCAGGCCAGTCTAGCCTTGGCTGGGAGGCAGGGACAGGCCCAGCC
Organism: Myrmecophaga tridactyla; assembly: GCA_004026745.1. Classification (NCBI taxonomy): domain Eukaryota; kingdom Metazoa; phylum Chordata; class Mammalia; order Pilosa; family Myrmecophagidae; genus Myrmecophaga; species Myrmecophaga tridactyla. The sequence continues at coordinate 8,478 of PVIY010020024.1, read as the reverse complement.
AGATGGTCTCCACCTGCGTTTGATTACCACCCACCAGGCTGGCTGGACGCAACCTCCAAAATCTGAAACACGAGTTTGGAACGGCCCAGCCTCAGTCATAAACACACAATCGGGAGCCTGTCAGAAGGTCTCTTTTTCAAAGCAGGCTGTCCAGTCACTAGCCAAGTGACAAAGTCATTCAGTCCTTAAAGTCTCCTTCTGGGCCCTGGCTGGGTTTGGACTTCCTCATGTGAGGTCTTCTCCAGTTAAAGTGGTTTTGTCTGACCAGAGGATGGAGCCCTTCCTAGGGAACAGCTGTCTTTCACATTTTCTGAGGAAGGAAAGCATGAGAGGAAATTGGCATGTGCCAGAGAAGGTGGGATCTGGGTCAAAGCAAAGACTTTCCTAACATAGAAGGCGGTTAAAATACTGGTGGTGCTAAAGGATTAGGCCAGTGGAATTTCTTCCTACAAAGACTTTTAAAGAGATAAATGAGAGATTCTCCACAATCTGGCAGGGTGGGGATGGACTCTAACTGGCTCAGTCTTGTTGCAGTGGGATGGATAAGATGGCCTCTTGAGATTGTTTCCAGTTCATAATCACTGAGGTATCAGGGGAGAAGCTGGCTTTGTCAGTTTGGTGAGCAGGTCGGTGAGCCTACATGATGACTGTGCCAGTCTTATTAGTAATATCAAATCTGTCAACAGGAACAACATGGGTCTTGAATCCCAGGTACACAGCTACCCAAACATCGGAATTTGCCCAAGGGTCTCCCCCAAACCATCTGACCAAGAAGATATCAATCTCCAAGAAACCAAAAGGAAAGCAGGAGAGGTACAGGAACCCGGCAGAGACTTTCTGGGGGAAACACAAAGCTGGGGAGCAGAAAGAGCTGAACTAAAAGTTGGCATCTTATGCTCAACACTATTAACCATTAAAGAAATACAAATCAAAAGCATGATTAGATACTACTTCATATACACTAGGATGGCTAAAATTAAAAAGACAGACACTGACAAGTATTGAAAAGGATATGATAATACAATGCTGGTGGGAATGTAAAATGGTGAGGTGCTCTGGAAAACAGTTTGATTTTCTTCAAAATGTTAAATATAGAACTACCATATGACCCAACAATTCCACTACTAGGTATACACCTAAGAGAACGGAAAACCTATGTCCCATAAAAATCTGTACATGAATATGTTCTCAGTAGCATTATCCACATTAACCACAAAGTGCAAACAGCCCAAATGTTCATCAACTGATGAATGGATAAACAAAATGTGGTCCATTCATACAGCAGAGTATGATTTGGCGATAAAAAGGAGTAACATATTGATACATGCTACAACATGGATGAATCTTGAAAATAGTACGCGAAGTGAACAAAAGGCCGGACACAAAACGTCACACATTGTATGATTCCATTTATAAGAAATGTATGTGCTATGTGCCCTATGTCTCAAAAAGAAAGGAAAAAAAAAAAGGAGGAGGGAGAGGGAGGAGGAGAAGAAGGAGAAGGAGAATGAAAGGAAGAAGGAGCAGAAGATTATTTTGAGACAGAAACCATATGTGGCCTGCAGAGCCTTTCTATATTTACCATCTGGCCCTTTACAGAAAAAAAGTTTGCTAACAGTTGGTCTAAGCAGTCTCAGCTGGGATGGCTTGCCTCTGCTCCGTGTGGTTTCATCCTATACCAGTCTAGTCTAGGCTTCTTCAATAGTGGTACAACAGAGTAGCCAGCAGTAGCAATCTTGAGAGAGCAAGCTCTATGTACAAGCACTTATCAAGCCTCTGCTTGTGTCACATTTGTTAAAGTCTCATTAGCCAAAACACATCATATGGCCAAGCTCCAAGTCAACAGAGGAGAAAACTACACAAAAGTGTGGAGACAGGGAGCCTTGATTCTTTACGGCCATTACTGTGACAATCTATCACACACACAACCCCTCCCTTTCCATACGCTGGTCCATACCAATTTTTCAAAGTTCTTTCTGTGTCATTCTCAACTGGCCTCCTACTAACCTTATATCATTCTTCTACTTCCAAACATTTGGTTCCCTTCTCCTCATTCTTTGAAAGAATGACTCATCCATCTGGTTTCAGCATAAATATCACCTCAAAGAGACTTTCCTTGCCCATCTAAGACTAGGGGGTCCCAGTGGGCTCCTGCATCATGATACACAATTACTGCATCATGTTAGCTTCCTCCATAACACTTACTATACCTTGTAGTTTACTCTTTATTGATTAATTACTTGTTTGCTGTCTGTCTCTTCCACAAACTATAAGCTCCTCCTGGGCCAGGCACTGTCTTTGATTTACTGATACAAACCCTGTGCAAATCATTGGACCTACTATGTAGCAAATGCTCAATAAAGACTTAATGAATTACTTAAAAGACTCAAGAAGCAGCCCTTTTATCTCACAGGCCAATCTGACCCCGGAGGAAGTGGTCCCTGCTGCCCTCCACTTCCTCTGATATCCAGTGGAAGTGCCCCGCGACCCTACAGTGCAGCTGGCAGCAATCCTTACCTATCACCCAGTACAAATGTGGACACCCATCTATCTTTCCAAGATGTGTTTGCTCCAGTAAGCCCACAGCTTGGGGTGTTGCCACACACACAAGCTACAAAGAACAGACTTTTAACACTGTATAATGATACCAGTCTGGGCTCTGGCTGAAGGAATTTGCTGCAGGGGAGGGGAGGGGTGATACCCAGCAGAGATATCCAGGACTCTCTTATTCCCCTCCCCAAAGCACCAAACTCCCAACTACCAAAACACAAATTAGTCAACATGTAATCTAATCCACATCTCTGTCCGGAACAAGTAGGGCCCCTGGTCACTCTGCCCTAAAACAAATCTGGTGTGGCTGGGAAGCAAGAAGTAGACCTGGCCCTTCCCCTCATTCTTCTCCTGGTCATCGCCAGCCTCCCACGACCTAAGGAGGTTCCAACTCTTGACCAAGTTACTAAAGAAGACTTCATCCTGACCTCCAGGACTCTGGAGTTCCTTAAGTAGGCTGACCAACTTTCCTTGTTTGCCCAGGACTTCCTTGGGTTTTAGAATGGAAGGTCTGATGTCTCAAAAAGCTCTTTCCAGGCAAATTGGAACAGTTCGTTACCCAATCCTCAAGTGTTACTGGCTCATACAAAGCAAAATGTTGCTGCATTTAAAAAGTGCAAAATATGCACCAAGAACCACCAAAATGTCAGCAGTGCAGGGTAATGGCAGAGTGTGGTTTCCGGAGTCAAACTGCCTATTCTCAAGTCCTGGCTCTGCGACCCTTAGACAAATCACTTAGCCTTTCTGTGCCTCATTTCTTCACCTATCAAAATGAGGATATGAGTAACTACCACATGGTAGATACATAAATGAGTTAATCTATACAAAACATTTAGAACAGTACTGGGATCATAGTAGGTGCTTTCTAAGGGTCAGCTATTAGATTAGTAGTTCCCAGTGCTGGGAATTTAATAATTCTATATTTGGAAAAAGCCTTTTGTATAAATATATTTAGTGGTATTTATAAGAGTAAAAAAGTTAAAATATTCTAAATGTTCTACAAGTAGGGTATATTATATAAGTGCTTGTGCACTGTAGAGTAGTACAATACACAGTCATTAAAAATGAGAGTTCTCAAAGCAGTAAGACCAATCTGAGTTTTAAGAGGCAAAGGGATCTCCATTTCTAACTGATCAGGAGGAATACGTTTACTTTAGAACCCCACTCTATAACCTCTATTGTTTTCTGTTCACCGATTATTAACTATACAGTAAAAATACAGATAACTTTTTAAAGCTATCATGAAAAAGCATGAAATGAAATTTAAGATACAAATATGAATCCAAACATTTGTGGATATACACAATGTAAAGCATATGGGAAAAAGAAAGAAAATGCAATAAAATTATATGATTAACACAGTACAATTTTTATTTCTTAAACTTCTTTGTATTTTCCAAATTTTCTACTGCTTATAATCTCCAGCTTAGATTGCAAACCCTATGAGGGCAAGATTGTGCCTTGTTCACTACTATCTGCAGGTCTAGTCTGTGAGGTATCTCACAGAATCTGGTGACTGGGTATTTATACTGTTTAACCAAGAGGTATAACTGGAGAGGCCCATGGTTAGCACCCATTTCTCTAGGGGTGTTCTAGACACTTCCATTGGTCTCTGGAACAAGGAATGATGGGCCAGTCAAAGCTGCTGCTGATTCTGTGAAGGGGGTGCCTCTACAGTTGGGTCTAAGGACTGTGGTTTGGTCTCAAGCTCAATGCTAGTGTTAGGAGAAAAGGAGGAGGGGACCACTTGCTTCAGGGAACATATGGCACAGGGGGCCAAGCCCTGTCCAATTCCAGAACCAAGGGTGAAGTTACTTCACTCCCTATAAAAGCTGGCATCCCCTCAGTCCCCCCTCCTCTTACCCTGCCCCTGGTCCTCAGCAGGATGGAGAAAGGAGAGCTGGGTAGACCTGTGTTTCTCCTGAGGTTGTTCCTTCTTTCTAACTAACTCTTCTTAGGAATTAGGCTTACTTCCTGCTTTACTGCAGTGTATGTTCTTTCCCTGAAAAAATGAAGCCTCTAGGTTCTATTCCTTCTGGCACAGACCCACAGACCTTTTTCTTCTGTGGCATCCCTCCAAGAACACACATATATTCCCCTATATATGTCCAACTTGTGTAGGGCCAAGCCCAGCCTTAGACCCCAATGGACCCAGAGATTACAGAAAGACCTAAGAAGACCTCCATTGCTCTGGGTCTCCGCATGGGAGGCCGTCAACCCCTTCTTCACAAGCTTTCTGACCCCCCAGGGCAATACCAAGCAACTTTAAGGACCACTCACCCAAACACCAGCATATGCTTGGGACCAGCTGCCTTTACTATTTGCAGCAAGTTTCCTGAGAAGATCAATTTGTCCCAAGGACCTCAGTGCTGCCCCAACCCCATGATGCCCTGGGACTAGCTACTGCTCTGCCCCTTACACCTATTGAAGAATAAAGAGCTGCCTGGCAATGGGGAGGCAACAGAGGAAACCCTTTACTAAGGGAAACAGAATACAAGCACTTCCCCTTGCATGACTGCCTCCTGTCACCAGCTGAGGAAAGAAGTACAAGGGCCAGAGCCCTGCTTTCTCAAGGGCTCCTAACCCTGCAGTTTCCTGAGTGGCCTCATGAAGTGAATTCAACCACCATAACTGTTGAGGATTCCCAGACCTATCTCTGAGCAAAGGATCAGACTCAGACACACCAAACCGAGTACATGCAAACCTCATCCTTCTCCATTTTTCCCTATTTTGAAGAATGCTACTATGGTAGCCTGAATAGTACCCCCCTCATCAAAGATGTCCACAATCTAAACCAAAACCTGTGACTATCCGACCTTATACGATAAAAAGGATTTGTAGATATGATTAAGGATCTTGAGATGGGAAGATTTTCCTAGATTATTTAGATGGGCTCAATCTAATCTCTTCCACCCTAAAGTTAGAAGAGAACGGCAGAAGAGTAGGTCAAAGAGATGTGGCATGGGGACTTGGTTTGCAATGCCAACTTTAATTGTGGAGGAAGAGGGCCAGGAGCCAAGGGATGTGGGCAGCCTTTAGAAGCCACAAAAGGCTCTCTCCAGAGCTTCCATATAGGAACATAGCCTCACTGACACTTGACTTTAGCCAGTAAGATCCATGTCAGACTTTGGACTTCTAGAACTATAGGATAATAGATGTGTGTTGTTTTATACCATTAAGTTTGTGGTGACTTGTTAGACAGCAAAAGAAAACAAAGCCACCAAGCCAGAATCTCAGGAACTGTCCTCTGCTCCTTCCTCCCCTCTTGTTTCCCTTGTTCAGATGGTCAGGCAGTCACCAAGTTCTTCCCTCTCCCTCTTCAGGATTTCTCAAATCTTTCTTCTCTCCATCTCAGCAGTTACAGCATGGTCTGGTCTTAGCATCCTTCACTTAGGTGGCCATCAACACTCTTCCTTACTCATCTCCTGCCTCCTGCCCTGTTTAGCTCTTCACACTGTTGTTCCCAAATTGGAAATATGATCCATTCCAAAGCCTATCCCAAACCTTCAGGATAAAGACCAGACTTACAGGCCACCATAAACTGAGCTCCGCTCACCTCCTCTGCCTCACACTTTAAGATCTAGGCACGATGAAGGGACTTGCAGATCTCTGAACACACTGAGTTCCTTGCTTCTGAATCTCATGGGATAGAGAAACCTTCTTGACCCAAAGAGGGAGGAGAGAAATGAGACAAAAAATAAAATCTCATGGCTGAGAGATTTCAAACAGAGTCGAGAGGTTATCCTGGAGGTTATTTTTATGCATTATATAGATAACCCTTTTTAGTTTATGGTATATTGGAGTGGCTGGAAAGAAGTACCTGAAACTGTTGAGCTATGTTTCAGTAACTTGATTCTTGAAGATGATTGCATGATATAGCTTTTACAATGTGACTGTGTGATTGTGAAAATCTTGTGTCTAATGCTCCTTTTATCCAGGGTATGGACAAATGAGTATTAAAAAATATATGGATAAAAATAAATAAATAATGGCGGGATAAGAGGTAAAATAAGTTGGGTAGATTGAAATTCCAGTGGTCCATGAGAGGAAGGGATAAGGGATATGGGATATGAGTTTCTCTTTTTATTTCTTTTCCTGGAGTGATGCAAATGTTCTAAAAATGATCACAGTGATGAAAACACAACTATGTGATGATATTGTGAGCCACTGACTGTATACATGTATGGAATGTATATGCGTGAAGATTTGTCGATAAAAATATTTTTAAAATCATATTCTCAAATCACTATATCTTAAGGTTAAATTATGCTCTTTCCCACACCATGTTCACTCCAAGTACTCGGCGTTATCTCTACTATAGTCTTTCACGTGGTCTCCCTTACATTTTACGCAGGGATCTCTCACATTATACTGCAGACTCCTGACATTCTTCTACTTCTTTGTATTCCTCCAAAATGACAAACGCTGAACACAAAACAACATTGGGCACATGCTAGTTGCTGAATACGTATCAGCTGACTAAACGTTAGTAACTATACATGCTGAGACTAAATAAATGTTTACTAATTAGATTGAACCTGAGACAAGAGGCAAAGTTTTACAAGATTTAGAAGAGCGGTAAGAGTGCCAGTAGTGAGAGGGAAGCCGAGAAGTGAGGAAGATTTAAGTCAGTTCCTTAGTCTTGGGTTCCCTGGAATCTTGGGAGATACCCAGGCAGATTTAGGGTAGATATTACATACAATTATACCACTCCAGGATCCCAATAAGATGCTAGAGAGGAGTCCAAGGAAGTAGGCAAGAATACAGACTGTGAAGGCAGGTTAACCTGACACAAACCCTGACCTCCAGCACTTTCTAGCTGACCTTTGGGCAAGTTAACTTCCATGTGCCCGGTTTCCTTATCTGTAAAACTGGGATAAGAATACTTAGTTCATAAGGCAGTTAAGAAGCTTTTAATGATAAATTGAGTAGAATGAAATACTAGTGGTCAATGAAAGGGAGTGATAAGGGGTTGGCACTGAGTTTTTTCTTTTTTCTTTCTTTTGCTGGAGAGATGCAAATGTTCAAAAAAATGATCATGGTGATGAATACACAGCTATATGATGATATTGTGAGCCATTGATTGTAACCATGTCAAGAATGCTTGAGTGTCAAGAATGTATGTATGTTTGTTCATTGTTTATAATAAAAATATTTTTAAAAACTTAAAAAAAAAATGGATGGCATAATGTCTAGCACCCAGTAAGTGCCCAAACATGGAAGCTACTGTTCATCCTTTCTTAATGCTCTCTAGAAGCAGTTGCTGTTCATCATTTCTCCTTTAAAACAGCAGATGCCTCCAGCTTCCCTAAATTCTAGACACTGGAGCTTAATTAACTCAATCCTTCAAGAGCTGCCCGAGTTTTCCAGCTTTGCCTCATTTCCTGAACTTGGATCCCTCCCAGAGCCCTCCAACCATTCCTGAGATTCTTCCTGACTGCTACCACACTGTGGGTAACAGCCATTGCAAAAGAATTTAGTAAACAATTACTAAATAAACTCTTACAAACATGAATCACACACTCTTTTTATATTGAACAATTCACAATCTATGACACTTCAATGGCCATTTTGAAATGGTGTTTGATAACTACAAAATTGGTTAGATGGCAAAACTTTGTAAAATACTTTTGGAATATGTTTATATGGTAATATTCTGAAATACCTAAAATTTTTCTAAAACTCCAGTTATAGTAAAGCAATTTTATATAATCTCCAAGGAAGGAAGAGAAGAAGGGGAAGGGAAGATGAAGGAGAGGGGAGGAAATGGAAGGGAAGGGAAGAAAGGTAAGGGAAGGAAATGAAAAAAGAAAGAAAAAAGAACACACACACACACACACACACACACACGCCCAAGACTCAACACAAGCACCTTAGAGTTTTGTTTTTTTTTTAAACTTTTTTATTAATTAAAAAACTTAACAAAAG
>PVIY010020023.1:0-44782 GCA_004026745.1 Myrmecophaga tridactyla | reverse complement strand
GAATTTAATGAGTTGCTAGTTTACAGTTCTAAGGCCGAGAAAATGTCCCAATTAAAACAAGTCTATGGAAGTGACCAATCAAAGGCATCCAGGGAAAGATACCTTGGTTCAAGAAGGCCGATGAAGTTCAGGGTTTCTCTCTCAAGTGAGAAGGCACATGGCGAACACAGTCAGGGCTTCTCTCTCAGCTGGAAGGGCACATGGCGAAGATGGCATCATCTGCTAGCTTACTCTCCTGGCTTCTGGTTTCATGAAGCTCCCCAGGAGGCGTTTTCCTCCTTCATCTCCAAAGTTGCTGGCTTGTGGACTCTCTGCTTCGTAGTGTTGCTCTCTCTGAATCTCTCATTCTCCAAAATGTTTCCTCTTATATAGGACTTCAGAAATTAATCAAAACCCACTCAAATGGGTGGAGACATGTCATCCCCTAATCCAGTTTAACAACCATTCTTAACTAAATCACATCAACCAGGGAGATGATCTCATTAGTTTCAAACATACAGCATTGAGTTGAGATTATTCTACCTTTATGAAATGGGATTTATATGAAAACATGGCTTTTCTTAGGGGGCATACTTCCTTTCAAACCAGCACAGTTAGAAAGGGCATTAATAGTTTGTATGAACGGGTGGCTGACATTACCTGAGATCGAATCCTAGAACTGCCCTGGTATAAGGTAAATGAGGGGATCCAGATGCTTAGAGAGAAAGGAATGCTAGAGTGGATTTATCATGCAAGACCTGCTCACACACCCCAGGAATGTCCAGAGAGCACATCTTTCAATCAGAACCTTGAGAAACAAATTCATGGGAATAGCTCCTTCATTCCCAAAGAGCTCTGTAGCTGCCCTTCTCTCTAGGTGAGATGTTACTTTTGGAACTGTTGTCACTGAGTTGGAATTCCTAAACACAATGGGGACGATCAGATCCCAAGTTGGTAGAAGCCATGTGGTAACAGTTAATCATCATAGATAAGGTAGGTGTGGCCACCATAATGGACACCAGAATCAAGGCAGCAGTCACAATAATCTGACTCACATGGACTTGTGGCATTGGCCAGTAGGTCATGGGGTACCTAGAAGTAAAATAGATGGGCAGTCTACTAAATTCTTGTTTGATCACTATAAGCAGAACAAGTTAGGTCAAGTGAAAAAAGTCTAACTTGAATTACAAAAATGGAGGGTCATGGCCCCTTAATTCCTGAATTTGAGACAATTTACAGACCCAGAGCCCTTTGAAAGAGAGGAGGGCCAGGTAACCCTTGGGGAAGGTCCTTGGGGAAGGACCCTGTTACATTGGCCAAAATTTACACTGCTAACCTTCCTCTAAGCACTGCCCAAGAAGTTCTATGACTTTTCACCAGGGTAACCATGTACTGGGGAAAAGGAAATGATCAAATATTTGGGAAATTACTAGATACTGGCTCAGAAGTGACACTGATTCAAGGAGATCCAAAATGTCACTCTGGTCCACCAGTCAGAGTAGGCATTTATGGAAGTCAGGTGATGAATGGGCTTCCAGCTCAGGTCCTTTTAAGAGTCAGTCCAGTGGGTCTCTGGACTCCTTTTGTGGTTATTTTCACAGTTCCACAGTCCATAATTGGAGTCAGTGTATTCAGCAACTAGCAGAATCACCACCTTGGTTCTCTGACTCATGGTGTGAGGGCTGTTATTATGGTAGGAAAGGCCAAGTGGAAGCCATTAGAACTGCCCCTACCTAGCAAAATAGTGAATCAGAAGCAATGCTGGATTCTTGGAGGGATTGCAGAGATTAGTGCCACCCTTAAGGTCTTGAAGGAGGCAGGGTGTTGATTCCCATCACAACCCCATTCAACTATTTGGCTTATGCAGAAAAACAGATGGGTCTTGGAGGATAATGGGAGATTATCATAAACTTAACAAGGTGATGAATCCAACTGCAGCTGCTATTCCAGATATGGTATCATTGCTTGAGCAAATCAACACATTGCCTGGTACCTGATATGCAGCTATTGATCTGGCAAATGCTTTCTTCTCACTAGCTGTCAGTAAGTACGACCAGAAACAATTTGCATTCTGAAGGCGAGGCCAGCAGTATACCTTTACTGTCCTGCCCCAGGGGAATATCAAATCTCCAGCCCTATGACACAATCTTGTCTGCAAAGACCTTAATGTTACAAAACATCACACTGGTCCATTATGTTGATAATATCAAATGATTGGACCTAGTGAGCAAGAAGCAGAAACTATTCTAGACTTATTGGTAAGGTATTTACATATCAGGGGATGGGAGATGAATCCAAGAAAATACAGTGGCTTTCCACTTTAGTGAAATTCCTATGTGTCCAGTTGTCTGGAGCATGTTAAGATATTCCTTCTATGGTAAAGAATAAACTGTTGCATCTGGCCCCTCCTACAACAAAAAAAGAGGCCAACACCTAGTTGGCCTCTTTGGATTTTGATGACAACATCTTCCTTATTTGGGTATACGACTCTGGCCTATTTACTGAATGACTGAAGAAGCTGCTAGTTTTGGGTGGGGACTGGAACAAGAAGAGGCTCTGTGACAAACCCAGTCTGCTGTGCAAGCTTCTCTGTCACTTGGACCATAGAACCCAGCAGATTGAATGGTGCTGGAAGGGTCAGTGGCTAATAACAATGCTCTCTGGAACCTCTGGCAAGCCCCTAAAGGAGAATCACAATGTGGACCCTTAGGATTTTGGAGCAAAACCTTACCATCTGTTGCAGAGAATTACTCTCCTTTTGAGAAACAGCTTTTAGCCTGCTACTGGGCCTTAGTATAGACTGAACACTTAACCATGGCCACCAATTTACCATGAGACCTGAGTTGCCTATTATGAGCTGGGTGTTGTCTGACTCATCATAAAATGGAAATGATATATTAGAGACAGGGCTCAAGAAGGTTCTGAAAAACACAAAGTAAGTTACATCAAGAAATGGCCCAAATGTCCACAGCTCCCATTCCTGCCACAAAACTTTCTCTTTCCCAGAGCAGAGCTATGACCTCTTGGGGTGTTCATTATAGTCAGTTGACCGTGGAAGACAAAACTCAGGCTTGGCTTACAGATAGTTCTGCATTATATGCAGGTACCACCCAGAGATGGAGAGCTGCAGCATTATAACACCTTTCTGGGATGTCTATAAAGGACAGTACTGAGGGGAAATCCTTTGAGCAGTGCACCTGGTTGTTCATTATGCATGGAAGGAGAACTGGCCAGAGGTACATTTTTGTACTGACTCATGGGCTGTTGTTGATGGTTTGACTGCATGATCAGGGAATTTGAAGGAGTATGATTGGAAAATCGGTGACAAAGAGTTCTGAGGAAGAGGTATGTGGATAGAACTTTGCAAGTGGGCAAAAACATGAAGGTATTTGTGTCCTGTGTGATTGTTCACCAAAGGGTGACTTCAGCAGAGGAAGATCTTAATAATCAAGTGGATAAGATGACCTACCCTGTGGATACAAGTCATCCTCTTTACCCAGCCAGTCCTGCTATTGCCCTATGGGCTCATGAAAAACATGGACATGGAGGTTTTGCATGAGCTCAGCAACATGGACTTCTACTCACTAAGGCTGACCTGGCTACAACCACTGCTGAATGCCCCATGTGCCAGCAGCAGAGACCCACCCTCAGTCTCCAATATGGCATCATTCCCCAAGGTGATCAGACTGCAACTGGGTGGCAGGTTGATTACATTGGAATATTTCCATCATGGAAGGGACAATGATTTGTTCTAACTGGAATAGACGCATGCTCCAGATATGGGTCTGCCTTCCCTGCATGCAATGCTTCCACAAAACTACCATCCATGGACTTAGGACTGCATATCCGCCATTATGGTGTTACACACAGCATTGCTTCTGATCAAGAAAACCACTACACAGCAAATGAAATGTGGGAATTGGCACATGCTCATGGAATTCTCTGGTCTTACTATGTTTCCCATTATTCAGAGGCAGCTGTGTTGATAGAACAGTGGAATTGCCTTTTGAAGACCCAATTATGGTGCCAATCAGGTGGCAATACCTTGCAGGGATGGGGCAATGTTCTCCAGGAGGCTGTGTATGCTCTGAATCAGCGTCCACTCTGTGGTGCTATTTCTCCCAGAGCCAGGATTCACAGGCCCAGGAACCAAGTGGTGTAAATGGGAGTGGCACCACTCACTTATCACCCCTTCTGATCCACTAGAAAAATGTTTGCATGCTGTCACTGCAACCTTAAGCTCTATTGGTCTACGTGACTTTGTTCCAAAAGAAGGAGTGCCCCTTCCCGGAGAAACAGCAATGACTCTATTGTTCTGGAGGTTAAGACAACCACCTGGCTACTTTGGGCTTCTCATGCCACAGAATCAACTGGCACAAAAGGGGATTACTGTACTTTCTGGGGTGATTGACTCTGACTATGAAGGCGAAATAGACTGCAACTATACAATGAAGAAGAGTTTTCTTGGAATATAGGAGATCCTCTAGGGCATCTCTCAATATTACCATGCCCTGTGATTAAAGTCAATGGAAAACTGCAATAACCCAATCTAGGCAGGAGTACCAATGTCCCAGAAATTTCAGGTATGAAGTTTGGGTCACCCCACTTGACAAAGAACCGTGGCCAGCTGAAGTGCTTGCTGACAGTAAAGGGAACATGGGATGGGTACTTGAAGAAGGTAGTGATAAAAATAAACTACAACCATGAAACCAGTTATAGAAACAAGGACTGTGATTATATGAATAGTTCCTCACTGTTTTGTTATAAGTATGTTTGTATTTGCACATGAAGCAAATATCTCGTTTTCCTCTTATCATGTAACATAAGTTATATTGTTCATGTTGTAGTATTTAAGTTATAGGGTATGAAGTTTGAGTGTATTTTACCTAAGTACTTGCACCCTGTTCTGGAGTAATGTAGTGTATTTCCAGTTGTACACAGGACAGTTGAGTATTGTTAGGTGAAACATATGTCTGTTACTGTGTTCTATTTTGAAATTAAGTGTGTTTCAATATGATGTGTGTAGCTGCAAAGTTGACAATGGGTGGACTTTTATGGTTAGGTTCTGGTGTCAACTTGGCTAGGTGATGTGCCTAGTTTTCTGGTTAGGCAAGCACTGGCCTGACCATTGCTGCAAGGTTATTACATGGCTTGTTGATAAATCAGAAGGCTGGTTTATTAAATCATCTGCTGAGCATAGCTGTGGCTGATTACATCTGTGACCAACTAATGGTGTGTCTCCCACAAATGAGATAATCCACTCAGTTTCAGACTATTAGGGGAGAAGAGAGAGTTTTCACTGCTTCCACAGCCAGCAAGCCTCTCCTGTGGAGTTTGTCGAGACACTTCTTCAGAGCTGCCAGCTTCAGAGCCTGTCTGTGGATTTTGGGCTCTTCCTATCTCCTATTTACAGACATCTCCTGTTGGTTCTGCTTTTCTAAAGAATGCCAATACTCCTTCCATCCTGGAGATCACTTAATTACTAGTTATTTCTTGAGTTTATAGGGGATGCAACATTTTGGAGACACAGGAACTCCTCTTGATGGACTGGCAGGCTCATGGAAGAGATGAAGCACACATCTAAACAGACAGCCCCCAAATAATAGTGTATTTTACAGGCCTCTGGACTTCTCTGGTTGTGTTCCCAGCAAGGATCTAATTCCAACCCTGGGTGCTGGGTAGAAAAGGAATTATTGTTTCTTCCTCAAGTATGAGAAGAAATCAAGACACCTGTGACTCCAAAAAAGAAGTGTGGGGAAGGTGAAGGTAGAATCATGTTCCCTGCTCCACAACAAGAGCTCCTGTGACCTGAGGATTTACACTGGTGGCTGAACAGGTGTCCAGGAAAGAGAGCTGGGGACACACAGAGAGACATAAGGTTCAATTCAGGAGGAAAAATTTAATCAGAAAAGTCTACTGATGCTGGTCAAAAATTGGTCTATTGTTCATTTAAGCAGGGAAAAGCCTAAGATGGAGCTTAAATCTGTGCTGATAATGTGTTAGGTAGACAGCAAGTGAAAGAGAACTCAAGCATGACTGACTTATACAACAGGGTATTTATTGTTCCTGTAGCATAAAATATTAGGGAGTACAGCTTAATCAAGGTTTGGGCTCCGTTTTTCTGTGATTCTCTCTGTAATAACACATTTGTGAGCGTCTTTCGCGAGCTCTCTTCTTTGAAAGTGCCAGCACTCACATATGCACATCACACTCCAGAGCAGAGAATTTTCTGCTCCCAGTAAAATCCTGGCTTCACTATGATTGGGTAGGCTTATATGCTCATGCCCATGTCAGTCTCTTGGGCCTGTCAGGGCTCTAAACTACAGGACACAAACTAGAGCTGAGCATGCAGGCAGGGCTTAATCAAGAGTTAGTAGTACAGGTAGGACTGAAATTTGAGCTGAGCATGGAGGCGGGGATTGATCTAGAGTTAAGAGCACAGGCAAAGCTTATCTAGAGTTGAGCAGGCAGGCAGGGTTTATCTAGAGCTGAGGATGCAGATGGGTCTCACTCTTGAGCTGAAGGTGCAAGCAGAGCTTAAGCTAGAAAGGTTGTGTAGGCAGGCTTAATTTAGTGCTGTGTGCTGAAATGGAGTAATCTAGAACAGACCAGGCAGGAGGGAGTGAAACATGAGCTGAACATGCAGGCAGGATTTAATCTAGCACTCAGTATGAAGAAAGGACTGACACTTGAGCTGAATATGTTGTGGAGACAAACTAGAGTTCATCCTGAAGACAGGATGGGTCCCTGTCTTTATGGCTTCATTCCCCAACCAGCAGCCAGTGTAACCCTATTAAATCAGACTCTGATCTTGTTAGCCTTGTTAGACTGCTGCATCAAACTCTCTAAGGATCAGCCCTGCTCAAAGCAAAAGCCAGAGTTAGTCCCCAATGTGATCTGCAGAACCCCACAGATTCAGTTTTCCTCATAGACCCTGTTCAGGCATGGGGCCCTCTATTCTTCCTGGAACTTGCCAGGCATGCTTTAGTGAAAACCTGTTTATCCAGGTAGTGGAACAGTAAGTGTAAAATCCTCAGCAAGCCATGGCCCAGACTGGGCTCAACTCTACTTCTCAGGAAAGCCTCCCTGGCTGCCTTGTCTATAATTCCACACACACTGGACACTACTTTCCATCCTCCTTCCCTGCTTTGCTTTTCTCCATTTCAGCTGACTTTTCTCATTTACTGTCTGCCTCCCAACTTAGATGTGATTTCCAGGAGGGCAGGGTTTTGTGTGCCTTATTCCTTCTGTATTTTCATGGCCAAGAATACTACAAGATAGTAAAATATTAGTTAAATGAATGAATCAAAGAAAGAATGACAGAAAATTAGTACAGTTCCACCGAAGTGAGTGTATCTCTGGAATTATAATAGGACCCAAGGAATCATGGAATTTGGTGAAAAGACATTTATGTTGGTGAAGAGACATTTGTGCTGTGTGTTATTTTTTAACATGGGCAGGCACCGGGAATCGAACCCAGTTCTCCAGCATGGCAGGCGAGAACTCTGCCACTGAGCCACCATTGCCTGCCCTGTGTTTTTATTTTCCTTTTAAATTCAAGACTGTAATCAGCAATGAAAAAAATGTAAACTTTCACTGGTTTGTTTTTCCCCTCTCTCTGCTTTTTTGTTGCCAGGTAAATGAAAAGCCCTCCTCTCTGAAGGCAAATGGAATGAGGGTGCCTCAGGGTGCTGGAATCCCTGCATTTCACAGGTGAGGTGACTTCTGTTTAAGGGGCCACATGGTTGGCACAGCTGTTTGGGGGCCATGGAACTCAACACATCTCCTGCCCCTCTGAGGACTAACCCAGGGCACCCTCTCCTCAGCCCCAGGCCTCTGCAAAGCCCACCGGGACAAAGGAGCTGAAAGCAGGAGCACCAGCATGGCCAGGCTCTGCAGACTCCTGCTGGACATGGACAATTTAAAACTCCAAAGAAAAATTTCCATGTCAATTCTTTCCACTAAGAATCCAAAGGCCCTGTGGGGATGTAATGCAAGGCAGCATCTCCTTTCTCTCCTGGATGAAAGGCTGGGACATGGGGCTTTTCCTCTGACATCTGGGAGGTAGTGACCAGGAAGGACATTGCAAAGTGGACAACAGAGGGAAACTTGGTTGCTGGATACAGAAGCTGCTGCAACTGCTGAAATATCTGGAGGAAGAAAAATGAAACCTTATCAGATTCATCTGGAAGAGAGGTTCAAGATGGCAGCTCAGCGGATCCAAGCTGCCAGCTTTAGTGGCCTATCTTGGTGTAAGTCAGAGGGGACTCTGATTGACCTGAGTGAGGGGTTTTCAAAGACAAGCTTTAATGATGTCAAAGTACCTTCTCCCAGTGCCTCATTTGTGAGCAATCCCACACCTTTCGGAAATGCAAAAGAAGTGATCACAATCAAGGACTATTGTTCAACTAACTTTACCACACTTAAGTTCTCCAGGGGTGACCATCTCTGCATGCATCAGGCGGTGAGTGGTGGTACACACACAACATCATGGGAATGGGCTACATCCCCTCTTCCTACATACAACCCTCACACTACCGAAACTTAATATTAAGTGACAGTCAGATGACTGACAATCTTCCAGACAGCCCGGATGAAGTAGCAAAGGTGTTAGATTTGCTCAGAGAATGGGCAGAAGAAAAGAAAAGATTGAGCAAAATGTACAGTAACAACACTTTCTGGAATGGGACCCAAACAAACCCATTTCTGAATAGGAGCATGCCACAATGCCCAGCCTGGATGGGCTGAATCCCAAAAGCACTGTGGATTTGCTCCTGTATGTATGTTCAAGCATATCCTTGTTCTCAGAATCCAGCTAGGCAACTACCAATCACACCGGTAACATCTTTGATGAGCTTCCAACCACCCATCGGCTCAGTGCAGATCACCCGGCCAAGCAAGGCAACCCCTTCTTTAGAAACAAGCGTTCCTACAGATTGTCAGAATTCTACATTCTCCAAGCCAAGTCTAATGCTCCTACATCTTTGGGTTTTTTTTCACTGGGTTGACATTTCCTGCCCTGAGTAATATCAGAGCTGGGAGGACTTTTGAACTGCTTGGCTGAACCACCAGAAGCTGGCCTGGTCTTGCCATAAATTGGACCTCCTTGGCCAGAGGGGACTGAGCACCGTGATGCTGCTGGAGCAGATTTTGAGACTCTGCAAGTTCCTCACCTACATCTATGCCTCTGTGAGGACTCTGCTCATGGAGAACATCAGCAGATGGTACCTTTGTGGATCCCCTGGACTACACCAATCTGCAGCTCATTTTCCTTTGCTGGGCAGAATTGGAGAGTGAACCCAATCAGGTGGCATCAGTTCTGGAAAGTTGAAGGAGGATTGTAACAGCATGGAGAACAATGACAGGAAGTCCTTTTAGAAGGAACTCAAGATGGATTGCCAGGGGCTGGTGGTGAGTCTCCTCCAGGACTTTGTGCTCCTGACCACAGTGGTCAAGGTGGCTCAGCACTGGAGGGAGCTGGCTGAAAAGCTTGCTAAGGTCTCCAAACAGCAGATGGATGCATACAAGTTGCCCCACTGGAACAGGAATAGGGTCGTGGATAGTGAGGCCATGTGGAAACCTGTGTACAACTTCTTACTAACTTGGAGCCACCAGGTCAGAGACAGCTACTGGGATGTCTTCTAGGAGATGCACATCAGCCTGGACAAGATGAGAAACCCCATGGCCAGACTCTGGAAACACCTCATGGGGACCCTCATCCAGGTCAATGCCCTGGCTACCCTGAGAGCAGCCACCTTCAGTTCTGCAGACTTGTAATTTGAACCAGTTGCTTCCCTCCCTGCCACTCTGGAGTGCATTCCTTTCCCCACCTGGTTCATGCTGGATTCCCATGGGCTCCATGCAGCAGCCAGCTCCCTCCACACCTGAGGATCAAGCACCCTTCTCCTCTACCTCAGGAGAGGCTGAATGGATTTTCTACTGCAGGTCACTGCCAGTTAGATAGCTTTTCATTTGTTAAATATAAATTTACATTTAAATTCACTTTTTTAAAGTATGGGGTGGGAGGACATATGAGAAAGGTGGTATCTAATTTTTTAATGGACTATTGATATAAAAAAACCCCAAAAACCTTGACAGGAGCAGATGCTTTTGAGGTTTTAAATCGTATAAAGACCTTTTAAAATTATGTTACCGATGTAAATCGGTGTTTGAAGGTCACTGAGGGCATTCTGATCCCCTGCCACACTTTGCATTTCATCACTCAGACAGAAAGGCAATTGTTTGTGTGTTGGGTCTTCTTTACTCTGTACATGTTAAAAGATAAATCAGGTAGGAAAAGAGGTTTTCAGTAAATGAGGATTGCTGATGTTCATTCTTCTTGAGAGTGCCCTAGGCCCTCTCCCACTTCTTATTTTAATTGTCCCCCACCCCTTTATCACATCATAGTGGATGATAATCCACAGCACCTGTGAATCTTTTTTGAGCTTTAATAGGCAGAGTTAATTCTGACATTAACAATTAGACCCTGTTGAGGTGTTTCTGCTGGTAGACTAGAAAGCAGTTGAGAGCTGATTCTTCGCAGGGGTGCTCCAGCTCAGAACGTCAGCTCCAGCCTGGGTGCCCTTAGTCGTTCAAAAGAACAGTGCTGATTGAGAGTGAGGTGGCCTCTGCAGCTCCAAGCCTCATCGCCATGCTTCTCCTTTGGAGGCAGATGAGCTCTTCCCATAGAAATCACAGCCACAATGGCCACCACACTTTCTCATGCCCCCTGCAAATACTGCGGTTCACCCCACAGTTAACCCATGCCCTGGACCTGGGGCCATTTGCCAGACTCTCCATTTTGTTCTTTCTAAAATTTAACCCTTCTCCCTTCTTGTTACTCTTGTATCCTTGGAAATAAATAGTATAAGAGAAAACTGTTTGGGCAGATGGTTTAAAGATTTATCTGAGCAGGATGAACATTTTCTAAAAATGAATTAGTCCCCCCTCCCCCCAAATCAGGGACTTGGAAAATTGTGATGCATTAATAAATTAAACCTTTAGGATTTTAGATAAATTATTTGATGAATTTTTTGCATTATAGTTGTGACATCAACAAGGGGGCAGGAGATAGAACTGCTGAAATATTTGGCAAATCAATAGAGTGCGGTGACCCCAGGAATACTGCATTTGTCTGTAGTGGTGTTGGGCCATTCGAGGTCCCTAGATCTCAATCTTTAAGTCTGCTTTCTTGAAACATGTTAAATAGTAAAATCAATGTATAACCTCTTATTGGACCCAGACATTATATCTACTGATTTAGATACTGGAGATCAACAGGTTAAAAAAAAAACAAACAAGCAAAAAACACTAAAATATTTTATTCAGCAAGAACCGGGGTACACATTCCCCAATCAGCACATGAACTAACCCTAAATTCTGTTTCTCAACTGTTCACCCATCATTTTTTTCCAGAAATCCTCTCTCACCTTTTCCCCAAAGAGGAAACAAAATCAGTTGCACCTTAAGCCATGGATATTTTCCCTCAGGAACTTCAAAGTTTCCTATGCAGTGTGTCTTGTAGCACAAATCAAATCCTAGCAAAAGTTGCAGTAAATTTTATTTGGATTTTGTGTGTGTGTGTGTGTGTGTGAGTGTATGGTCTGGGAATCAAACCTGGGTCTCCTGCTTGGAATTATTTGGATATTTTAACCTGTTAAATTAGTGTTAAAATTGGTGTTAAGTGTGTGTGTTTTGGTACCAAAGCAAACGTAAACAAACAAACAAACAAACAAACACTGTCCATGCAGGGAAGCTTCCAGAAGGGTATAATTCTTATTCTGCCTCTGTGTAAATGCTGCTGCAACCCTTGACCTCTGTTCGCCTGCTCTCAGCTCCTGGCTCATCCTGCTTGATGGCTGGTAAAATTCCCTGGTTAAATCCCCAGTTAGGAGTTCCTTTACAGCTTTGCAGTGTCCAGTCAGTGAACACAAAGTGAGCTCTTGCTGAGACCTCACCTGACAGTGAGACGCTTTGTCCAGTAATTCCCAACCAGCAGAGGCTGGTGGGTGGGGAAGGACCCAGGACCTCAGAAGGTCACCTCTAGGGAGCTTCTTGATATCTGTTGCCCAAAGCAAACCTTGAGACAAAGGGACCTGGGGCAGAGAGACAAGACACAGGAGGAGAGGGAACCAGATAAAGGGCACATGGAGGAGCAGCTCACATACTGTTAACTGGGCTCAGGAATGCTGAAGAGCTGAGGCCACCCCAGAGGGTGCCTGGAACAGTCTGCCCAGGAAACCCACCCTCCTCCTCAGCAAGGGTTGCCCTGATGTGACCTGTAGCCCCTGGAAAGAGCCCTAAATCTTGACCTTTCCAGGCTGTGTTGGTGGCAGGTGAGCTAGCACCTATGGTGCGGGGGAAAAGAGAACCTGAGAGGTACAGGTCATTGGCTTTAAAGCCACCCAACCTGAATGCAGGTGAACGCATGGGACTGCGCAGGCACCTGGGAGGGGTTGACACAGGCAGGCAACCCACAGGTCTCAGAGGACTGAACATACCTCAGAGCAGCTGAGGCCAGGCCCAGCATGGCAGAGGCATGTCCCTGGGAGGGTGGAAGTGAGCTGCAGAGAGCCTTGCAGAGGGGAGAGCTGCACAGAGCTGAAGGAACCTCCTGATATTCCTAAAGGGTGATGACAGCCTTGCTGGCCATTCTTCAGGGCTGCTACTGTGTGCAGTCCCTGGTCAACAGAAACAACAGGTGAAGGACACCAGGACAGGCTGTAGAGCTGTAGGGTCCAGTGCAAAGTAAAAATGTGGGACGTCATGTTCAAAAAGCAGGTGAAGCACCATTAAACCTATGAAATATAAAGTTTTTTTCCTTTGTTTTCAGTCTCTCTCTGAGCTTGCCATGATGCTTTCCAAGTGCTATTTAATCTGGGGTAATCTTGGTCACAGTGATACAAATGAGTTGAGTGCAGAACTTGCAGGCACTAGGGTCCAACCCCTGACTCTGTGCACACATGCACATGTGCCACTGGGTTCCCCCTCCCAATAGCCACCCGCCCCCCAAGCCATGCTCTGGCTGGACCAGGGAAGTCAGACCATGCATCTTCCCATCCGTGGGGTAGGAACCCCCAAACAGTGGCAAATGAGTGTCACCCAAGGGTATTGCATCCTCTGGGCTGTGATGTGTCAGAACCTGGATCAGGGGTGGGCAAGAGGCTCACTGGGCTTGGAGATCCTTCAACTGCAGCAGGGTCCTAACAGGCTGGGTTGGGATGGTGTCACCAGTTTTCCCCCATAGAAACTATGTCATAAAAGCCCAACCACAACCTCTCAATGGGGCAGTCTGCTAGGGCTAAGGCACCAGAAGAAAGGAAGGTGGGCAACCTGCCCAGGGTGATGGAGGAGGCAGAGCAGAACATGGGCAGAAGCTTCAGATCCCAGCGCTTGCAATATTATTCCATCAGACTTCAGTCACAAAGCATACTTCCAAATATGCAGTTATGAATTTCTAGGCGGTGACCACAGAGCCTTGAACATCAAGAGCAGGGGACTTCTGAGAACGAGCCATGCCCATGAAGTCACTGCATCTCTGCATTTCTGAGGAAGGGCAGGCCAGAGTCCATGAGAGAGCAGAGAAGTCGATTTAACAGCAGTTCTCAGGAGTCATCCTGAGAGGCATCCAGGGCTCTTGGGGGAAAATGGAGGCTGGGAAAAGGCACCTTATCTCCAAAAGAAATCAATGCAACAGAGGCCAGTCCCTGGCATGCACTCTACATTTACAGGGTCTGGAAAGAACTTGGACTGACTGCCAACATGAGGTGCAGGCAAGATTTGACTTCATAGAATGTCTTCCCGCCCTGTCCACCCAGTTCCCACCTGTAGTTCCACATGGGGGACTACAGATTCAGGTTTTCTCCTACAGTACCCCATGGCTCAGGGTTGAGGCTTGGGCTGCTCATCCTAACCCGTGGGGCTACCAAGCAACTGGAATGGACTTTTGTCTGGCATTCTGGGTCTCTTGCTCTACCCTGCCCCAGTGGCCCCCAGGACCCTCTCCCTGGAGGCTGTGAGTTGGGAGGCTCTCCTACCCGGCCTTGTGATTGGAGATAGTTTTCACTCTGCTGGAAAAAAGGAAATATGCTGAAATCAGCTGTCACCATTGGAAGACAAGATGGGGGCAAGAGCTCTTCCAGGTTGATATTCCCCATTATGGCTAAGGCAGAAGTCAGTCTGTCCAATGATGGGTAGTGAGAAGTGGGAAAAGGGGGCAGGCATCAACACCCCACAGCAAAGCTGTCTTCAGCTGGCGACACCTCCCACTGAGGTACTGAAGACCTGCACCCCTGTTACTGGTAGCTCTCTCAGCCTGGAGATACCCATCTCTACGCAGGGTGCCAGGGTTCACAGTGGTGCAGTGGGTGATAGGTGGACCTGGATACCAGTGTAGGGGCAGCAGGGAGGGAGGGCAACCCCAGGTATTGGAAAGGCCTGAGTGCTTGCTTATGGCTTACTTTTCAAACAAGTTATGCATTTGCATGATTGAAAGTGTGAGGACACTTCAGAACTCAGCTCAAAAAACAAGCACAGCACCTTTCCAACCTTCATCCCATTTCTTTTCCCCATATCCTTTTCATTCCTTGCCATTTCTTTATCTCCTTGTGTTTTCCCTTCATGCTATTCCAGATAATTCTCTTCTGTCCTAGTCTTGACTTCTTTTGTCTGAACCTGAGATCTCTGTATTGGGGTCACCCTCCTTGTGTTCTGTAATCTGGTGCCTAATTTTGAATATTGCTCTTACCCTGTCTGATGTTTGTTTCCTTGCAGGGGTACTCAGGTAAATTTTGTTCTTTTTTGTCCTTTCCTTTTCCCCTTAGTTTCATTTTTTAGACATGGTAGCCCTTCCTTTATCATAACCCCTCTTTCTATTAAGTGAGAAATAGAAATATCATCTTCTAGCTCAGAGATTAGTCTATTTTTTTCCTTTAGAATAATGATATATCTGACACCTGAAAACTTGAATGAGTATAGTAGCCACTCTTTATGTAGTGTGACTATTTGATACAAAATTCATTTAAAATAAAAATGAAGTTCCTTTGCATTATTCACCTTTCAAGGGAAAATATCACACTTATAACCCAGGTGTAAGAATAAAGGAAATGTAGAGCACCCACCCTTCCTCTTAGCAGACAGAACCACCTCAGAGTCTGGGTGAGTTCAGTGTCATCCCCCACACTGATTACATCCTTTCCACCACCTCAAGACATACTCTCTAGGCTTATGATTTTATTTGCTTGCTCTTTCTTAAATGTTTATCCCATTAAAAAATTACCAAGTTAGTTTGCTAAAGCTGCCAGTATGCAACACACTAGAAATGGATTGGCTTTTACAAAGGGTATTTAGTAAGATGCAAGTTTACAATTCCAAGATCATAAAAATGTCAAAATTACAACAAGAGTATTCCTTCACTCTAGAAATGTCAAAATTACAACAAGAGTATTCCTTCACTCTAGAAAGGCTGTTTACTTCCAGGATTTCTCTGTCACATGGGAAGGCATATGGTAACATCTGCTGGCCCTTTGCTCCCAGGTTTCATTGCCTTCAGGTCCTGGTTCCTGTGGCCTCCTGTCTGAGCATCTATGAGCCCTCACTTGGTTTTTCTGGGGCAAACTCTGGATTTCATCTATTAGCTTTACACCTCCACATGTCTGTGTCTTGGTTTCATTTCTCTGCTCATTGTTCCAAGCATCTCCATGCTCCAGCATCTGAGTTTCTCCAAAATGTTCCCTCTTAAAGGACTCTAGTAAACTAAGATCCTTCTTGAATTGGTGTGGTCACATCTCCATCTAATCAAAAGTTCACTCCCACAATTGTGTGGGTCACACCTCCATGGAAACAACCTAATCAAAAGATCTCATCTTACAACAGTTCCCACAAAATTGGATTAGGATTAAAAGAATGTGGCATTTTTGGGGGTACATAACAGTTTTGAACCAGCAATATATTATATTATTATACATGCCTTCATTGTGACACACAGTTCCTTTTCATATTTTAGATTTTTTTTAGACTTTGAAAAAACTAATGACAAATAAATAGCATAGCTACAATAATTATGAGAAATTTACAGAAGGCGAAAGAGAAAACCAGAGAAACTTCTGATGAAAAAAATAAGATAACTTTCCAAGGAGCAATGAACACAGACAGACACACACACACAACTGCAGCTCCTCTAGCTCTGTCTGGGAGGAAAGCAGTGGAAAATTTCATGCAGTTGCCTACTTGGTGAGTCACTCACATTCCCTTAATGACACTCTCCAGCCCACACTCATGCAGACCCCAGACTGGAATGTCCTGGCTGGGCCAAGGATCCAGCTCTGGCTTCTTCAGCCTTTCCTTCCCCAAATCACCTCCTTGGAACAGCAGCCCCACATAACCCTTCAGAAGATGCCAGAGGTGAGTATGAAAGCAATGTGTATAGCATGCACTTAGCCTGACCAGCCTTGCCTTGGGGTCCCCCAGTGCCCAGGGATGTAGAGATTAGCAGCCTGGTGGTCATCCTGATGCCCAAGGCTCAGGTTGTCTGCACCTGTTTGGTGACAGGGCTGGCTTCCATGCCTGGAAGCTATAGGGACCAGGTTAAATGCTCTCCTCAAGGCCTAACTGATATACCTCTGGGTCATTTTCTTTGTCCTTATGGTTGTTCAATTTCATGCCATGAGGTAGGTACAAATCCACAGTGGGATGGGAGACCATAGGGTTAGACAGCAGCAAGGATGAAGTCTGGCCTATGGGGCTGGGGTGCACCAAGTGGCAGGGGAGGAGGTGGCAGTTGGGGTCAGGGCAGAAAAAGATCCCCAAGTGAAGAACTGACATGACCAGGAGCGGCAGTGTCAACTGAAAATTCATTGTGGCACACCCTCAAAGCTGGGAAGTGATTCAGGGCTCTTGATTGAACAAGCCTCAGGAGCTGACCTCTTACAGGACCTTCCTGGAGGTGATTAAAACACCCAGCTGTTGCTGGGACTGGCCTTTGTGAGCCGTGGCTTCTGGGTTGAATGCACTGGTTGGATTCAGCCTTTCACTGTTGACAGGGCCGAGAACACTTCCTAAGGACTTTTCAAGCCAGCACTATTTCTCAAGTGGATGAGCTCTGAGAGTTTAGTCAGAGGTTACAGTGTCTCTGACCTTGTAGAATCAGGAAGGGGAGCAGGAAAACATGGCTCCTGCCCACCACAAAGTCATGTTCCACGGAAGGAGAATTTCCTCTGGAAAGATGCAAGAAACTTCATCAGGCTCCTTGTTTCCCAAGGGCTTGCATGTTTTCCTTACTGACAAGTGTGCTTTCCTTCTTCATCTGTGGATGGCATGATCAGTGTTCTTCTCAGGCATTTCCTGCCAGGGAATGGTGGAAAAAGGAGGTGCCAGGAGCATTTCCACCCTTCCTATTCCTCACGTCTGCATCTAGCAAGTCTCTCCTCTTTCTGTGAGTCTGAGCATTGGCTACCTCCTAGAAAGAATTGCTAACACCTCTATTTTAGAAAGTATTTTGTGGAGGAAAAATGAGACCTAGGTGGAAGGTGGAACCAGATCTCTTTGATCTTCTCTATAGACATGAATTTGGAAATGAGACAAGTTCTGGTCTCAATTTTTCAATCATAGAGTGCCTAGTTGTTTTGAGAGAATGTCACACAGGATAATTGGCTGTGATTGGGGGCAGAAAGATTTGAGCCAAAGGATTTCCAGCAGTAGGCCACACAATGGAGCACCAGGAGAGGAAGATAGTATTTCATGGGGATAAGAGGAGGCATTCTAACTCCTATAAAAGGGGACACTTCAAGGCCAGGAGCAATCGCAGACCCAGGTCTAGAAACAGGTTGTGGGCAGGCTCAGATATGACCAGGAGTATGCTGCACCTTGCATTCACCTGGGTGGGTCTTTTAGATAGAAGGGCTAAGCTCTGAAGGAGACCACCACCAAAAGGAGAGTTATTTGCAAAGACAGCGGAAAGTGTTTTGTGTTGTTTTCATTTTGTTTGTTTGTATTGGTTTGATTTTGTTATCTCTTGGCACTCATGGAACTCTCTGCATATCATTAGCTGGAAATAAAATTAAGGAATAGATCAGCTGAGGTACTAAATTCCAAATTTAAGACTTGAAATTATTAAAATGTATACTGTGCAACAAAGATTACAAGAAAAACAAAGAAATAGGGAGTGATGGCCCATCCAAAGAAGCAACATTAATGTCAAGAAGCTTCAACAAAATCTGTCCAGACTTGGACAGACTAGAAAAAATATATAAAAAAATTATTCTCAATATGCTTAAGGAGATCAAGGAAACAAGGAGAAAGAACTGAAAGATATCAAGAAAATGATTGAGTGAAAATATGAGAATCTCAAGGAAGAGATAGAAATCTGAAAATGGAACAAAACAGAAATACAGTATTTGAAGACCACATTAATTGAAATGAAAAATTCCTGAGAGGGTTTCAACAACAGATATGAGCTGGAAGAAGAAACAATTAGTGAACAGGAAGGCAAGACAATTGGAATGATTTAGAATGAGGAACAAAAAGAAAAGGCATAGCAAAAGCTAACAGAACCTAAGAGACCTTTGGGACTCCACCAAGTGTACCAAGATGTGCATTATAGGATGTAGCAAAAGCAGTGCTGAATGGGAAATTTATAACTCTAAAAGCTTACATTAAAAAACAAGAAAGATCTTAGATAAAAAACATAATCTTATGAAAGGAGGATCCAGGAAAAGAAGAGCAAACTATCCCCAAAGTAAGCAGAAGGAAGGAAATAAAAAGATTAGAGCAAAGATAAATTAAGCAGAGAATTTAAAATGATAGCGAGAATCAACAAAACCAAAAGCTATTTCTCTGAGAAGTTGAATAAAGTGGACAAAACCTTAGCTAGTATGACAGAAACAAAGTGAGAGGACACAAATAAATAGAATCAGAAGTGAAAGTGGTACCCCACAGAAATAAAAAGAATTATAAGAGATTACAAAGAACAAATGCATGCCAACAATCAGATAACCTAGATGAAATAGAAAAATTCCTAGAAAAATGCAAACTGTCTTTACTGGTTTAAGAAAAAAAAAATAGAAGATCTCAACAGACCAATAACTGGTAAAGGGATTGACTCAGTCAAAAAGTCTTCCAACAAAGAAAAGCCCGGGACCAGGTGGTTTCCTTGGTTGATATATATATATATATTTAATTTGCATATGGGCAGGAGGCACCAGGGATCGAACTCCAGACCTCCAGCACGGCAGGTCGGAGCTCTGCCTGCTGAGCCACAGCAGCCGCCCTCCTTGGTTGATATTTACCAAATATTCCAAGAAGCATTAACACCCGTCCTGCTCAAATTCTTCCCAAAATATGAAGAAGAAGTAACATCCCCCAACACATTCTACCAGGACATCACCCTTACACCAAAGTCAGATAAAGATACCCCAAGAAAAGAAAATAATAGGCCAATGTCTCCTATGAATACATACATAACAATCCTCAACAAAATTCCAGCCAAACCCAAACCAGCAGCTGATGAAAAGAATTGCACACCATGATTAACTAGAATTTACCTAGATATGCAAGGTTGAGTCAACATAAGAAAATCAATGTAAGAAATCAAATTTGCAAAATAAAGGGAAAAATACACAATCATTCAATTGATGCAGAAAAGGCATTTGACAAAATCCAATTTTGCTTCTTGAAAAAAAAGTCTTAGAAACATAGAAATAGAAGGAAACTTCCTGAATTTGAAAAGGGAATACATGAAAATCCCACAGCTAGGATCATACTCAATGGGGAAGGACTAAAAGCTTTCTTTTAAGATCAGTACAAACAAGGATGTTCACTGTCACCACTGTTACTCAACATTGCACTGGAAGTTCTTGACAGAGCAATTAGGCAAGAAATATAAGTGAGAGGTATCCAAATTGGAAAGGCAGAAGTAAAGTTCCTATTTGCACATGACATGATCCTATATATGGCAAATCCTGAATAATCCACAAGAAAGCTCCTAGAGCTGATAAATTCAGTCAGGTGGCAGGGTACAAGATCAACATCTAAAAATCATCAATGTTTTATAAACCAGCAATGAATAATTGGAAGAGGAAATCAAAGAAAAATTCCAAATACATAGCAACCAAAATAATGAAATATCTGGGAAGAAATTTAAGCAAGGTTGCAAGAGGACTTGTACACTAAAGAACTATGAAACATTCCTATAAAAATCACAGGACACCTAAATAGTGGAAAGGCATTCTGTGTTTATGGATTGGAGGGTTAAATAGAGTTAAAATGTCCATTCCATCCAAAGGGTTGTATAGATTCAGCATAATTCCAATAAGAATTCCATCAGCTTTTTTTGCAGAAATGGAAAAAGCTAATCATCAAAATTATGTGGAAGGGTATGGGTCCCTGAACAGCCAAACTTATCTGGAAAAAGAACAATGAGATTGGGAGATTTACCCTTTCTTATTTTTAAACTTACTACAAAGCCACTGAATTCAAAACAGCATGGTGCCAACACAAGGACAGACGTAAAGACCAGTTGAATTTTGCTGAGAGTTCAGAAGTAAACCCTCATATCTATGGCCAACTGAATCATGACAAGAGTGCCAAGCCCACTCAGTGGGCAAGAATAATCACTTTGGGTATAAATATGCAAAAAAGAATGAAGGTGGATCCCTACCTCACACTATAAATAAAAATCAAATCAAAATGCATCAAAGACCTAAACATAAGAAACAAAACTATAAAATTCCTAGTAGAAAACATAGGGTAACATCTTCTAGACCCTGTTTTTGGCAATAGTTTCATAGACTTTACAACCAAAGCACAAAGCAATGAAAGGAAAAATTAAATAAATGGGAACTCCTCAAAATTAAGAACACTTTGTGCTTCAAAGGACTTTGTCAGGAAAGTGAAAAGTTAGACTACTCAATGGGAGAAAATATTTGTAAACCACACATCCATTAAGGATTTATTATCCAAAATATATAAAGAAATCCTACAACTCACAAGAAAAAGACAAACGACCCAATTAAAAAGTTTGCAAAAGCCTTGAATAGACATTTTTTCCAAAGAGGAAATACAAGTGGTTAAAATGCACTTGAAAAGATGCTCTACATGACTAGCTACAAATCAAAAGCACAGTATCATTTCACAACTGCTAGAATGGCCATTATTAAACAAAAAGGAAACTACTAGTGTTGGAGAAGATGCAGGAAAATAGAAACACTTAATCACTGCTGATAGGAATATAAAATGCAGCCACTGTGGAAGATGACTTGGCAGTTCCCCAGGAAGCTAACTATAGAACTGCCATTTGATCAGACAGTCCTGCTACTGTGTATACACCCAGAAGAACTGAAAGCAGGGACTCATACGTTTGCATACCAAGGTTTGTAGCTTCGTTATTCATAATTTCAAAAAGATGGAAACAACCCAAGTGCCCGTCAGACAATGAATGGATAACTAAAATGTGGTATACACACATGATGGAATATTATTCAACTGTAAGAAGGAATAACATATTGAATGCGACAACTTGGATGAATCTTGACATTATCTTGAATTAAGTAAGCCAGACACAAAAGGACACATACTGTGTGATCTCACTGATATGAACTAATTATAATAATCAAACCCATAGAGTTAGAATCTAGACTATAGGTCTCCAGGAGATAGAATGGGGTGGAGAAAGGGGAGCTGATGCTTACTTTGTGCAGAAATTTTTCCATATATTTAATTTTTAAAGAATTTGTTAATGTTATAGAGTTCTTGCACTGCCAAACATGCCTGAGATTTCAAAGAAAGAAATGGTACAATGGACAGCCTCATCTACCCATCATACAGTATATTAAAACTTGATCCATGTGCATGTTGATAAATTCACAATCCATTGTAACAAGAATTTTAATTTTAAATCTGCTGCAGGCCTTTAGATTTCTGGTATAGTATGCTATTAAATTACATTCCCACATATTCATCTCATTTCATCTTTCCAAAACATAACAGTCAACAAGATTTTGCTGGAAAAGATACATACTTTTCAGGAAAAAATATGTGGCTCAATTTGTTAAGGTTTTGGTTCCCAAATGAAGTCTTCAGTTAACTGAGAATTCCTTATGTCTCTTCTAATCATCCAACCTCTCTTTGCTTCAGCTACTTGTCCAAATAGATCAAAAGGCAGACATCCTTCCTGCCACCTTAAATAATGCCAACATTAGTGCTCAGAAGTAGTTGGCAGGTCCTGTCAGGAGACACCATAACCCTCCTGGGAGTCTAATTCCTGCACTGACACTTTCATCAAGACTTAATTCCTACAGGAAAATGCTTCCACATCAGAATTTGTACAGAATTTTTATTAAGGTTCATTGTAAAATGGATTGTGGTGATGGGAGCACATTATGTGGGCCTGATTAAAGTGTAGAGAGAAAGAGGATGAAACATTGGACTGTATAATGCAGTGAACTGTGGTATGGAAGATAACTGTGGTTAATTGTGCAAATATAAGTCTGCTCTTTTTCATGAATTATAACAAATAATTAGAAGGTGTTAATATGATGTTATAAGGAAAAGAATACAACTCATGCAACTATAGACTATAGTTAACAGTAATATTTTAATACTTTCATCAATTGTAACAAAGGTACCACTCCAATCCAAAGTGTCAACAATAAGGGGAGGATATGGGAATGTTGCATTTGTAAATGACTTTATTTAAATCTACAACTTCTGTAGTTAAAAAAACTTATTCAAATAAACTATTATTGTAAGTGAAAGAAACTAGACATAAAGTACTCCTTACGGTATGCCACTTGTATAAAATGCAAATATAAATGTATCTATAGGGACCAGATTAATGGTCTGTATATTAATTAATTTAATTAATTAATCTAACCGAATTAGATTAATGGTTATGTAGGGCTGGGGAAGGATAGAGGGATTGAGAGGTGACAGCTAAGGGTGAGGGGTTTTTATTTTTGGACTATGGAAGATGCTCTAAAATTGATTGTGATAGAATGCTCACCCACCATGTGGGAGACCTGGGTTCGATTCCCAGCCCATACACACACAGACACCCTAAAAAAAGGAGGAATAGACTATGGATACAGGGTGCATGAATAAACCCCTAAACAATTAAGCCAAATTAAGGACACCAGAGACAGAGGCAGAGCACTAGAAGCAATGCTGTGTGATTCCATTCATGTGAAATTTTAGAACATGCAAATGAATCTATAGTGACCGAAAGCACCTCAGTGGTCTCTGGGGACGGGGACAGAGAGAGAATCAGGGAAATGGTGAATTGGCTAATTGAAAGTCTGCAGGTGACGGATGTGCTCATTAACTTAGCCTTGGCTTCATAGGTGGAAACGTGTGTCAACACATCAAACCAAAACAACTGCAGCATCTAAACCTGTACATTAAAAAAAATTATTTATTAATTAAAAAAATTTAACAAATGAAATATAGCATTAACATAGATAATCAGTAATTCACAATATCATCACTTAGTTGAATATCCATCATTTATTAGAACATTTGCATCCACTCAGAAAAAGAAATAAAAAGACAATAGAAAAAGAAATAAAACGAAGACAGGAAAGAAAGAAAGATTATACCTACCATACCCCTTACCCCTTGCTTTCACTGATCACTAACATTTCAAACTAAATTTATTTTAACATTTGTTCCCCTATTATTTATTTTTATTCCATATGTTCTACTCGTTTGTTGACAAGATAGATAAAAGGAGCATCAGACACAAGGTTTTCACAATCACACAGTCACATTGTGAAAGCTATATCATTATTCAATCATCTTCAAGAAACATGGCTACTGGAACACAGCTCTACATTTTCAGGCGGTTCCCTCCAGCCTCTCCATTATATCTTGAATAACAAGGTGATATCTACTCAATGCATAAAAATAAACTCCAGGATAACCTCTGGACTCTGTTTGGAATCTCTCAGCCATTGAAACTTCGTCTCATTTCACTCTTCTCTCTTTTGGTCGAGAAGATTTTCTCAATCCCTTGATGCTGAATTTCAGCTCATTCTAGGGTTTTTCTCAATCCCTTGATGCTGAGTCTCAGCTCATTCCAGGATCTCTGTCCCACGTTGCCAGGAAGATCCACACCCCTGGGAGTCATGTCCCACATAGAGAGGGGAAGGGTGGTGAGACTGCTCGTTGTGTTGGCTGGAGAGAGAGACCACATCTGAGCAACAAAAGAGGCTCTCTTGGAGGTGACTCTTAGGCCTAAATTTTAAGTAGACTTGACCTATCCTTTGTGGGATTAAGTTTCATATGAACAAACCCCAAGACTGGGGGCTCAGCCTATAGCTTTGATTGTCCACACTACTTGTGAGAATATCAAGAATTCAACTTGGGGAGGTTGAATTTCTCCCCATTCTCATCATTCCCTGAAGGGAGCTTTGCCAAAACTTTTCCACTCACTGATCAAATCACTCTGGGATTCATCGGGGCATCACTATGGACAAACCAACAAAATCTCATGACCTACCCATAAACCTGTACATTTTACAGTGTGTCAATTTTTCTTCAAAGAAGCTGTTTATAAACAGAGGAAGCAAGGTCATCAGGTTAGAATGAGGGTGGACAGTAAGTCTCAGGAGTGACAAGAAAGGTGAAATGGCCATGTGAAGGGGGCAGAGCACACACACGAAGGGGCACTTGGGGGTACAGAGCCCAAAAGAGGCTCTCTGTGACAAGAGGGAGGTGAGTGCTGGCAGGTGGTGCTGTTTCTCTCACAATGTGGATGCTTTTATCAGGCAGAGCTTGTGAAGTGGGGAACCGCCTTCTCTCTCTCTTTCATGTCCCCTATCATTCTGTGCTCCCTGGGGACTGCTGAGGCAAGTGGATCTAATTCCAATATTGGGGTGATGCCTTCTGCTGGGGGGCCTGATCCTGTTGACCCCTCATGTGAATGCAGGATGAGGTGCCCACTGGAGGGTGGGAGATGGGGGAATGCTCTTTAGACCACCTTGACACTTTCTCAGCCCTCAGTACCCCCTCCTCTCTGTGTCCAATGGTCCTGCCATGACACCCAGCCCTGTGGCTTTGGTCATCTCTCCATTTCCAACACTCTCATGCAGATGTGCAGGACCCGCCTGATACCTTCAACACTACAATTTGGGATATAAAGTGAGGATGTTGTGGCTGCTCAGAAACCGTGGTAGCCCTTTGTGTGAGGCCAAGAATATGGCAGAAAGAGGCTTCAGGGCCCCAGGGTGACCGGAGGGAAGCAGGACCCCTGGAGCTTGGGCCTATGGCGATACATCAGAAACACACATACAGAGGCACCCTGTCTGCTTCTCCTTTTAAAGAAGTGGTTGGGAGAATTTTATCATTTCTAGAAATCCAAAAGGAAAAGATGACCTGTCCAGTAAGTGTATTTAGCTCTCCCATCTCAGGCCCTCACCCCTCAACTCTGTGGCTTGTAGGTTGTCATCAGAGGCCCAGGGCTCTGCAGTGATTACCTTTGGGGGAGGATGAATTGTGGAAGCTGTAGTGGGGCCTGGGTCATCAGGTTGTCCCCCATTGATACATCTGTTTGTCCACTGCTGTGCCTGGGCTCTCCTCCACCATATGGGCTCCAGGGGTGCTGCCAGGAGGGTCCAATGACTCTTGTACACAAAGAAATTGCACCACCCACTGTTGGGAGAAATGAGCACAGCACCCTGTGGGCATGAACAGGACATCACAGCAGAGAGGCAGGCTGCAGCATGAGACAGCGGTAAGTGCCTGGCCAAGGGAACCACCTTCAACCCTGCCAGGGCTCAGCATCTCTGAGAAAGGTGTAGGTGGACAGAAACTTAGGATAGAATTGAGTTGGGATTATTCGTTCATTTATGCCTTGAATATACAAAGTAGTAAGAAAACAAACAAGAAAACTTGATACCCCTAATCTCAGATATGAGATGACAGTCACCTGGCCAGGCCTGCTACCCACTCCCCCACTGTCCCGCACTCCTCCCTGTCAGGGCTTCATCTCCACAGAGCAACCATCCAACCTCAGTGTCCAGATTTAAAGAATGCCCTAATCAGATGAAATTCCATGGTGTTTTGGTCTATGACTCTAACTTTGCTTTCCTCAGTTTTCTCTTTCCTGTAAAACGTTAAGTACCTTCTCAGGGAAAGGAAATGCAGTTTAAGTGCTACAAAAGCCCTGGTCTCACTGGGCTGTGACTTTTTGTGGCTAGGCCACCCCTCTCTCCCTGCCCCATACTGTGTGTGATGCCAGGGCCTCTGCAGAAATAACTTCATTGTGTCATCACCTGCTAGGAGCCATTAGGGACCCTTCACAGAACTTCCCCACCTGCCCCAGCAGGGCTGCACAGGCCACAATCATCCCAATTCTTGGAGTGGTGGCCCTGTTTTACCTTGAGACCTCAGCACAAGGGAACCCCTCAGAGAGGCCTCCCCAGACCACCCAACTGAGCTGACTACACCTCTCCCTTGGGATTTGCTACTCCAATACTCTTGGTTGTCTTCACAGTTGTTATCATAATTCTGATCAGGCTTTAGCTTGTAAGTTCATATCATTCATTCCTTTGCAAATTTGCAATGACTGAGCTCATCATATGGCCCAAGTGTTATATGGAGTGTCAGTGGATGCTGCAATAGGCAAAACCAAGGTGAACCTTCCTTATGTCCCTACAGTGCCATGAGGGGTGACAGATGATACCCAGGGGACAAGTACATGGAAGAATAATTATAACCCAAGAAAGGAGCCATGCTGTTGGTGAAAAGGGAGGACTGCCTGGATGGGGCCAATCAGGAATGTCTCTCTGAAGAGTGTTGTTGATGCAGAAACCTCAAGAGCAAAAATATGTCAGTAACACCAGGAACCAGGCTCCAGACCTCAAGAGAGAGAATAAGTTGTACAAAGGTCTTGGGGGGGGGGGAACAATCTCGGAGGTCTAGGATGAAGGGCAGCCAGCACATCCATCAGGAGATGAGACGGGGCAACAAGTAGAGGTGGAGCACAGGGTCTAGGAGCCACCAAGGCAGGTACATGTCATGGTGCCCTCTGCACTAGCAAAAATCCCTTCAGAGCAGGGTGAAGAATGCATATGAGGTTCAAAAGAGAGTAGAGGGTAATGCTCAGGTAGACTGTTGGCTTTGTGCAGAAGAGTGTAAATAGAAAGAACTGGGGGGAATAGAGGAGCATTTTGAAGGTAAATTCAACAAGAATTTTGCATGGATCATATAATGGGGTGAAAGAGAGGGGCAAAGAGGCCCCTTATCTCTAATTCAA
Source organism: Myrmecophaga tridactyla (assembly GCA_004026745.1). Classification (NCBI taxonomy): domain Eukaryota; kingdom Metazoa; phylum Chordata; class Mammalia; order Pilosa; family Myrmecophagidae; genus Myrmecophaga; species Myrmecophaga tridactyla. Next base: position 17,556 of record PVIY010020023.1, on the reverse strand, counting down.
AAACCTTTGAGCCAGGTGTACTTTGGAATCCTGAAATGTAAGATTTGAGGAAGATATACAAGTCATTCACCATATAACCTGCAGCATGTCAGGGTCACCAGACCAGCATCCCTCAGTCAACAATGAGCTGAGTTTTGTAAAAAATCATTGGTTAAGTGGGTAAATCAAGGTCATCAATAGCTGCATGCCCACATAAGTCAAGTTTGTTGCCAAGTGAGGCCAGAGGCCTTGGACTCCCAGACATGCCATCCAGACACATACTTGGCCCTTCCACTTGTGCTCAGGGTCCAGCTGCTCCTTTTCTGCCCTCCCATCATTCCACCCCAGGCCTATCTCCAAGATCCCTTCCCCCCCCAGGCCTACCTCCAGCATCCCCTCCTGCAGGCTCTGGAGATGCTAGTTGCAGAGGGGATGGGGCAGGAAATACTTTGGTCAGTAGCCCGGTGGGGCAGAAAACTCTTGCTTTCTGTGGCCAGCATGCCCACCTTGGATTGATAGGAGTGGAGCAGTACCTTGGTATCCCAGACCCCAAGGTTAGTATAAACTGGGATTTAACAGGGTCCCTGTAGGGGATACTTGCACCCTGGGGCTCCTTGATCAGTGAACTGGAGCTGGAGGGCACCAGGAGGGGGTCTCCAGGGTTTCTTGTGAGGCTCTGCAGGGAAATCCTCGGAGTCTTTGACCTTTGTCTTGACACCCTGCAGGCTGGACCTCTCCATGATTCTGGGCCTGGGGGCTCAGCTGCCCTAGGGAGAGAAAGGCAGTGATGCCTGAGGATGGTCCTGGAGGCATTCACGGTTCTGTATGACCTGGGTCAAATAATTGTTAAGTAATAACTAAACTGATAAAATCCTGGCTTGAGACATCTTCTAGTGAGTATGTGTATGGTGAGCCTTTTGGTGAACAACAGCCTCGCTTCTCTTCCGGAGTTTGCAGTTTCTCAGGGAGCAAATCAAAGGCTGTTTGTTAACCACAGGAAGCAAGGAAGACATTCTCAAGGTGAGAGATGGAGGCTTTCTGTTGGCTTCTAAAGGGTAGGCAAGGGCTACCTGGAAAGAAAGAATTAAAGAATTCTGACTTCATGGCTTAGTTTACACAAAAGAATTAGGTAGGAAGATAAACATTTCAGTATTAGTTCAAGGAAAATCTATAAACAGTCCATGGGGCTGTGGAAAATTTGTTGAATAAACAAATCATGTCTGTGCTGAGGGGGCTGGAATGTGCCCTCACAGGCCTGAAAGACGTCCCTGATAAATTGGAGTCTTCTCAGCTGCCCAGGGGAGATCATGCTGGTCTGAGCACCCTACTGACTGCAGGAAGCTCTGAACTTCAGATAAGGAGTTGAAGACTCAGCTCCCCTGCTCAAAGGGAGAGGCAGGAGAGGGGATGAGGATGCAAAGTGGAAGCCAGGCATACAATGCCCAAGGGCAGAATTTAAGATTGAAGTGGATTCATCTGGGATCACCTTGGTTTTGACTTCAGCCCCTGGCCTTTCTAAGGAGGGAAATCGAGTGTCTGTATTAGTTGGGGTTCTCAGGGAAACAGAACCAACAGAAGATATCTGTAAATGTGAGCTAGAGACACACAACAGCAGATTTGAAAAGGCAGAAGAAAGAATAAGTGAACTAGAGGGCAGGACAACTGATTTTGGACTTTCAAGACAGCAAATGGCAAAAAAGATGGAAAAATTTGAATTGGATCTCAGGGAAATAATGAACAAAACAAAACTCACAAATATAACAATCATTGGTGCCCCAGAAGAAGAAGAGAAGAGTAAAGGGCTAAATAGATTAGTTGAGGATATAATGGGGAAAAGCTTCCCAACTCTTATAAAAGACATAAATATGCAAGTTGAAAAAGCTCAACAAACTCCAAATAGAATAAATCCAAATAGGCCTTCACCAAGACACATACTAATCAGTCTGTCAAACATTGAAGAGAAGCAGAAAATCCTGAAAGCAGCAAGAGAAAAACAATCTACTACACACAAAGGTAACTACATAAGACTGAGTTCAGACTACTACTATGGAGGTGAGAAGGCAATGGTATGATATATATAAGATTCTGAAAGAGAAAGACTTCCAGCCAAGTATTCTGTACCCAGGCAAATCATCCTTTGAAACTGAGGGAGAGGTTAAAATTTTCACAAACATACTCTAGTTTCTCTTCAAATCATATAAATCTTTTGCCTTTTACTAAAGATTTCCATGGAGAGAAACGGTTATGAGTCATTGATCAATTTTTTGAAGGCCTTGATCTGTATCAAGGCCCCATGTTTGTGTTAAAAAAAAGCAGCGATTGCATTTAAAGTCCTTTGTAGTTACTTGTGGTGAGAGCAGTTGTGGACTTTCTTCATTGAAAACCACAGAGTTAATAGAATAAACGATGTAGATGTGTAAGAAAAAAATTTTTTTCACAGACAAACAAATCCTGAAAGTATTTGTCAACAAGAGACTGGCCCTACAAGAAATACTAAAGGGAGTTCTGCCAGTTAAAAAGAAAAGACAGAGTCTGGAGGAGGGCACAGAATTGAAGAGTACCAGTAAGGGTAACTTTAAGGATAAAAAGAAAAAGATGGAAAAGAATATGTAGGTCTGACAAATAAAATCCAAAAAATAAGACTATGGATTCAAATAAATGCCTTTTCAGTAATAAGTATGAACATTAACAAACTAAACTTACCAATTAAAAGATACAGATTGGTAGAATGAATTAAGAAATATAATCCAGTTATATGCTTCTTACAAGAGGCTCGTTTTATACACAAGGATACAAATAGATTTAAAGTGAAAGGATGGAAAAAGATGTTGCATGCAACTTGTAATCAATAGAAAGCAGGAGTAGCTATACTAAATCAGACAAAATAGATTTTAAACATAAAGACATCATAAGAGACAAAGAAGGACACTATATATTAATAAAAAGGACAATTCACCAAGATGATATAACAATTATAAATGTTTATGCTCCCAATCAAGGAGCTCCAAAGTACATGAGACAGACATTGGCAAAACCGAAGGGAGTGATAGATGTTTCAACAATAATGGTAGAAGACTTCAATACATTACTCTTTTCAATAGATGGAACAAGCAGACAGAAGATCAACAAGGAAACAGAGAAGTTAAACAACTTAATAAATGAATTAGACCTAATAGACATATATAGGTCATTATACCCCAAAAACACCAAGATATACATTCTTCTTCAATGCTTAGGGAGCATTCTCCAGGATAGATCATATACTGGGACATGAAGCAGGTCTTTTTAAATTGAAAAACATTGAAATTATTCAAAGCACTTTCTCTGATCACAATGGAATGAAGCTCATTCACTAAAGAATGAGAACTTTCACAATATGTGGAGATTAAATAACACACTCTTAAACAACCAGTGTGTCAAAGAAGAAATTGCTAGAGAAATCAGCAGCTATCTGGAGACTAATGAAAATGAGAACACAACATATCAGAACTTATGTGATGTGGCAAAGGATGTGCTGAGAGGGAAATTTATTGCCCTAAATGCCTATATTAAAAAAGAAGCAAGAGCAAAAATCAAGGACTTATCTGCTCACCTGGAGGATCATGAGAAAGAACAAGAAACTAACCCCAAAGCAAATAGAAGAAGAGAAATAAGAAAGATTAAACCAGAGTTAAATGAATGTGAGAACAAAAGAACAATAGAATGAATCAATAAAACTGACAGTTGGTTCTTTGAGAAAATCAATAAAATTGATGGGCCATTAGCAAGATTGACAAAGAAAAAAGAAAGAGGATGCAAATAAACAAAATCAGAAATGAGAAGGGGTGCGTTACCACAGACCTTGAAGAAATAAAAGAAATCATAAGAGGATACTATGAGCAGCTATATAGCAACAAACTAGACAACTTATATGAAATGCACAAATTCCTGGAAACACATGAACAAGCTGCACTGACTCAGGAAGAAATAGAAGATCTCAACAAACCAATCACAAATAAAGAGGTTCAATCAGTTCTCAAAAATTTTCCTACAAAGAAAAGCCCAGGGCCAGATGGCTTCACAAGGGAATTTTATCAAACAGTCCAAAAAGAACTAGCATCAATCTTGTTCAAACTTTTCCTAAAAATTATGGAAAAGGAGCTCTACCTAACTCATTTTATGAAGCTAATATTATTTTAATGCCAGAATCAGGTAAAGATGCTATAAGAAAGGAAAACTACAGGCCAATCCCCTGAATGGACACAGATGCAAAAATTCCCAACAAAATACTAGCAAATAGAATCCAACACATTAAAAGATGTATACACCACGACCAAGTGGGGATTATACCAGGAATGCAAGGAATGCAAGAAAACCAATTAATATAATACAGCACATTAACAAATCAGAAGGGAAAAATCACATGAGCATCTCAATTGATTCTGAGAAAACATTTGACAAAGTTCAATATCCTTTTCTGATAAAAACACTTCAAAAGATGGGAATAAAGGTAACTTTCTCAACATGATAAAGGTCATATATGAAAAACTGATAGCCAACATTATCCTCAATGGAGAGAGACTGAAAACTTTCCCCCTAAGATCAGGAATGAGATGAGGATGCCCTCTGTCACTACCATTATTCAACATTGTACTAGAAATTCTAGCTAGAGCAATCAGGCAGGACAAAGAAATAAAAGGTATCCAAATTGGAAAGGAAGAAGTAGAACTTTCATTCTTTGCAGGTGACATGATACTATACTTGGGAAATCCTGAGAAATCTACAACAAAGTTACTTGTGCTAATAAACAAATACAACAAGGCAGGATGTAAAATTAATGTGCAAAAATCAGTAATATTTCTATACACAAGTAATGACCTAACTGAGGAGTCATTTAAGTAAAAAATTCCATTCAAAATAACAACTAAAAGAATCTAGTACTGAGAAGTGAACTTAACTAGGGACATAAAGGATTTGCACACAGAAAACAATATAGCAATTCTAAAAGAAATCAAAGAAGATCTAAATAGGTGAAAAATTATTTTTTTGTGCACATGATAGGAAGGTTAAATGTAGTTAAGATGTCAATTCTACCCAAACTGATCTACAGATTCAATGGAGTACCAACAAAAACTCCAACAATCTACTTTGAAGACTTGGAAAAGATAGTTACCAAGTTTATCTGGGAGGGAAAGAGACCCTGAATAGCTAACATCATCCTAAAAAAGAAGAATGAGGTGGGAGGATTAATGCTTCCTGACTTTAAAACTTATTATAATGCCACAGTAGTCAAAACGGCTTGGTACTAGCACAAGATAGAAGTATTGACCAATGGAAAAAATAGAGAGTGTAGAACTAGACCACCAAATCTATGGTCAACTGATCTTCAACAAGGCCCCCAAATCCACTGAACTGGGATAACATAGTCTTTTCAATAAATGGTCATGGGAGAATTAGATATAAATAGACAAAAGAGTGAAATAGGACCCTTACCTTATGTCTATACAAAAATAACTCAAAGTGGATCAAACACCTAAATATAAGAAGTAGCACCATGAAGCTTCTAGAAAAAAACGTACGGAAACTGTTTCAAAATCTAGTAATAGGAAGTAGCTTCCTAAAGTTTACACCCAGAGCACAAGAAACAAAAGAAAAAATAGATAAATGGGAGCTCCTCAAAATCAAATGCTTCTGCAACTCAAGAGACTTTGTCAAAATGGCGAAGAAGCAGCCAACTCAAGGGGAAAATATTTGGAAATCACACATTGGACAAAAGTTTGATATCCTGTATACACAAAGAAATCATACAACTCAACAACAAAAGAACAAACTACTCAATTATAAAATGGGCTAAAGACATGAATAGGCATTTTTCTGAAGAGCAAATACAAATGGCTCAAAAGCACATAAAGATATGCTCATTTTCATTAGCTGTAAGGGAAACGCATACCAAGACTACAATGAGATACCACCTCATACCTATAAGAATGGCTGCTATTAAACAAACAAGAAACAATAAACGTTGGAGAGGATGTGGAGAAATTGGGACACTTATGCACTGCTGATGGAAGTGTATAAATGGTACAGCCACTATGGAAGACAGTCTAGTTTCTTAGGAAACTAAATATTGAATTGTGCCATGATCCAGCAATAGCACTACTTGGTATTTACCCAGGAGAGTTGAAAGCAGTGACAAAAACAGATATTTGTGCACCAATATTCATAGCAGCATTATTCACAATTGCTAAAAGATGGAAACAATCTAAATGCCCATCAACAGAAGAATGGATTAACAAAATGTGTTATGTACATAGATGGAATATTATGCAGCAATAGGACAACACGACATCCTGAAGCACATGACAAGATGGATGAACCTTGAGGACATAATGCTGAGTGAAATAAGCTAGATACAAAAAGATAGATACTGTGTAATTCCAATTTTATGACCAATGTAAAGGTAAAATCAGGGGCTTGTAATACAGAATACAGGAGACTTTGAGATACATAGAAGCTAGAGATGGGTGAACGGTTAGCTAATGAGGTTGAACTCCAATGTAAGGGAATAGATAGGAGTGAAGGTGGTTCTCTAGTGGGTCTATAAGTAATATTACCATATTGATGGTGAACAAGATTGAAAAGGGTTTTATAGATTTATGTGTCCCACTGATTAACACTAGAAATATGTTAGTTCTTGCAAGAAGTACTTCAAATGTATGAATTGTGTACAAAGAGTCTTTAAGTCCAGGGTACAGGGAGAAAACTGCTATTGCATGCTATGGGCTATGATTAACAGGAAAACATCAGCAGTACCACAGCAACAGCAGAGGTAAATAATGGGGGGAGGGACATGAGTTGAGGGGAGGTTTAGATTTCCTATTTGATGAGGTGTGTTTATTGGTTATCCTTCTCTTGGGAACAATGAAGTTATCTAAAATTAAAAGCATTGATAGACTTTAGACTTTGGGCATTATACATGATGCCTAATGAATGCAGGTGGCTGAAGGATGCACTGACTGAGAAGTAGGTTGGCAAATGATGGTGGATACATGTGGTCGAATATTGTGCTACTACAAAAAGGAACAAAGTCATGAGGCATGCAATAATGTGAATGAACCCGTGGGACATTTGGTGAGGCTTCTTTTAGCCAGGAATAAAAGAACAATTATTATATCATCTCCTTTAGAAAACTCTTATAAGTAAAAAGGGCCTAGATTGTAAGCTTTTATAGGAGACATATTTAGTCCAGAGTGGTAACTATTATTATCAGATTTTGAGAGGCTGTTTTATATATCTATAACCTGTTATTTAAAGATAAGAATGAAGCCAATCAAGTCAGGATTAAGGTAATTCAGAACACAGGGGTAAGGAAGACATTGTCTGTATTTTAGAATCTCACCTACTCTTTGAGACCAAAGGAAGAAAGGTGTATTTTGTCTGAAACCTAAATTTTCCATAGCACATAATCTAATTCAATCTGTCTGGATAGCTCATATGAACAATTGGAGCACAGTGAGCCCAGAATAAGATAAAGGTCCTTTAATTCTGTATAGCTTAATGTAATGCCTGGATACATTCTAGAATATATTAAGCAGATAATAAAAAAGTATTGGCAAAGCCCCTTGAGGGATGGGAGAAAAAATATGGAACTATGAAACTTTAAAATCAGGGAATCCCCTGATACTCTGTCAAACATTAGGGACACAGAAATCAATATCCAGGTCTTGAACTTGAGGCTTACTCTTGTGAAGCTTATGTAGGTAGCAGAGAAGCTTAGACTACCTATAGGTATGCCTAAGAGTTACTTCTGGAGAACCTCTTTTGTTGCTCAGATGTGGTTTCACTCTTTCTAAGCCCAATTCTGTAAGTGAAATCATTGCCCTCCCCCTACATGGGACACGACATCCAGGGGTGAAAGTCTCCCTGGTGGTGTGGGAGATGACTCCCAGGGATGAGCCTGACCCTGGCACTGTGGGATCAACAATGCCATCCTGATACAAAAGGGGAAAAAGAGTATAACTAATAAGGTATCAGTGACTTAGAAAGCTCAAATAGAATCAAGAGGCTACTCTGGATGTCATTCTGTCAAGCTTCAGTTAGACATTGCTACCTATCATAACTTGCCAAGCTCCAATCAAAACCATTCCAGTCAATCCTAAAGAATACCTAGGGCAATATATGATTCTACAAAGGTTCCATGTGCTTTGGGAACTTTCCAAAAAGCTGTAACCTCCAGATGGGTCCCTGGGCCAGATAAGCCCTGAAACCTAGAGGGCCCAGTCTCTCCAGAACATCAGCTAGTTCTATCTCCTTACTCCATATTAATGATAGCCTCTTCCAACATGAAAAAGTTAGAATGGCCATAGTCCAAACACCTTAAAGAGTGGTATAGAAAGATCAAAGGTGGTGGTGGAGTTGTACAGAAAATGTAAGGCTTAACAAACAAATATGATTTTTGAATTATTAAATTGATATTTCTTTTAGTCTTCAGTATCTTAGAGCAGCTAGAAGTAAAAACCTAAAATTGTGGAATTGTAACCCATACCAAACTCTGAAATATGTTCTACAACTAATTGTTTTGCTGTGCTTTGAAATTTATTGCATTTTTGTATATATGTTATTTTTCACAAAAAAGAAAAAAAATATTCCTTCTAGTCTCCTATATTCTGGAGCAACTAGAAGGAAAAGTCTGAGAGGATGGTATGGTAGCCCATGACAAACTCTGGGATCTGTCCTGTAACTACTTGTTGAAGAGTGCTTTGAAAACTATTGCTTTTTTCATTCTTTTCTTTATATGTATGCTATATTATACAATAAAAAAGTTAAAAAACCAAGATCAGCCAAGAGTTTCCTAAATCAACCCTGTTTTTTCCAGTGAGAACTCTGGTTGTTGCAGGGGACTCTGATGTGTTACAGCCACTTTTACATGACAGCAGGGGCCGCCCAGGCAGGGAGCAATTGACAGGCACCCGTTGAAGGGGTGGCTATTCTATTTTATATTTATATTTTGTCTCTTCAAGCAAGCCAGAAAGTTCTTGAGTGATGAATCATTTCTCTTAATTTTTGTTTGTTAGTACAGAACCATGTAATTAATAAATAACTGAGAAATAAAAGAAGGAATTGAAAACAGAGACTCAGACAGCTCTTTGTACGGTAAAGTTCAAAGCAGCATTTTTCATGCAACAGCTGAGAGGTGGAAGTAACCCAGCATGCATCAACAAAAAGCAGTATACATATAATGGAATTTTATTCAGACTTCGAAAGAAATGAAGTTCTGATACATGCCAATGCATGGACAATCTGTGAAAATGTTTTGTTGGGTGAAATAAATCAGACACAAAGTGACATATATTTTATGTTTCTATATGAGATAGCTAAAATATACAAACTGATAGAAACAGAAAGTAGGGTACAAGTTACCAGGGGTAGGAAATAAGGAGTTAATGTATAACAGGTGTAGGGTTTCTGTTTGGGGAAATTTCTAGTAATGGATGGTGCTAAGGGTATCACCAATCTGTGAATATGATGAATCTCACTGTAGGGTATATTTGGGAGTGATTTGGTTGGGAAAGTTTATGTTATATTTATGTTTTCACAATTTAAAAAAGAAAAGAGTTACTGAGAAAAAGGGCAGAGTATGTGAATAGACACTGCTCTGAAAAGTGAATATAGATGGCTAAAAAGTACATGAAGATCTGCTCATCATCATTGGCTATAAGGGAGAAGCAAATTAACATGACAATGTGATATAACCTCACACCTGTAAGAATGATGGCTATCACATGAACAGGAATCTACAAATGTTGGAGAAGATGAGAAGAAATTGGAACATTTATTCACTGCTGGTGCGAGTGTATAATGGTGCAGTCACTGTGGAAGACAGTTTGGCAATTCCTTTGAAAACTAAATATTGTGTTGCTCTATGACCTGGCAATACCAACACTCAGTATATACGCAGAAGAGCTGAGGGCAGTGATGCAAACAGACATTTGTACACTGATGGTCATAACAGTATTATTCACAATAGCCAAGAGATGGAAAGTATTCAAATGCCCATCAACTGATGAGTGGATAAAGAAAATGTGGTATATACATATGATGGAATATTATGCAGCAGGAAGATGAAATGATGTCCCAAAACATATGACAACATGGCTGAACCTTGAGAACATAATGCTAAGTGAAATAAATCAGACACAAAAGGACAGATGCTCTATGATTTCATTATTATGACTCTGGTAAAGGTAATCTCAGAGGTTACACTGTAGCATGTAGCAGAACTAGAGATACACAGAAGGTAGAGGTGGAGGAAAGGCTATCTGAAGAGGTTCGATCTAAATGTGAGGGAACAGATTGAAGTGATGGTAACTAAATAGCTGGTGTATAAGTAATACTGGCAAAACAGTTTATCCTGTATATATGTTAGTAAAAAAAATTAATAAGAAAGCATATGCCTGTATCACAGAAATAGTGAACCCTAATATAAACCATGGGCTATATTTAATAGTAGAATTATATTGATAATATTTAATCAGTTGTAAAAAATGTACCACCCCAATGCAAAGTGTTAATAATATGAAGGGATCATACGGGATGTTTGTCTTTTCTGTATAATTTATCTGTAAACATACAATTTCTCTAAAAAAAGCAGAGAAACCTCCAAACAAAGTGAGTCTATTCTTTCTATCATCACCAGTTAAAGGGGGAAAATATATGTATGTATTAAAAACAAAAATGTAGAGGCAAATATATAACTGGTCTCTGGATGGGAGAAGCATGTTATGCAAATATGCAGTGGTATAAGAGAGGCAAAACTGATGGACTCAACTGTATAAATACAGGGAACCAACTTAAAACATGTTTGTGACAGTTGACAGATAACTGCTCCAATAGAAATAGCATTTGTAAACAAAGAAAATGTCTGTGCACACTATCACAAAATAAAAAGGCAAAAATAGTGAAAAGATAATTCTCATGAGAAAACAGTCTGAAATGCCTTCTATTTATTAAGTTCTCAAAGAAATGAAATTAAAAATGTGAGATATTTTAAATGGCAAATTAACAAAGATGCATGCGAACTTAATTATTCAGTGCCTGTGAGCATATGTTGGGATTAAATATTCTGGAAATAAAAATGACTTTACATAAAAAGAGCTTCAAAGTTAATTATCTTCCTTGGTCCAGTACACCTTACTCTTAGGATTCTAATTTAAATAAGACATATTGGGAAAATTTAAGCATATATATTATATTTCACAATATTTGTTCATGATATTGAAAATGTAAAGACAATCAAAGTGTCTACACAAAGTGAACAGCAAAATAAATTATGATATATAGTTATGGAATATCAGGTAGACAACAAATTTGTTTGTAAGAAATATTATTAACATGGAAAGGAGATTTCAATATGATAGTGAATGGAATAATACAAATATAAAATGGTCCTCATAATCTTAATTGTCTAAAATTACATACATAAAGAAATGTCTCTAAAGAACACATGAAAAACTAATGCTTATTTGAATGAAAGTATAAATAATTTTATGTTCTCTTTTAAAATCAATTTTGTGATCCCAATTTTTTATAAAGGGAACATATTATCTTATTATCAGTAAAATAATTTAATAAAACCTTTACATTTTATGTATAATCTGCTCTATTATATCTCAAGTGATCACTTTTCTGAATATATTAGGTACGTTGGTCATGTTTCATAAAGAGCTGTGACAATGCAACATATTTAAATCTAAATTACTTGCAAACTAAAGACCCTAGTGCCACCTTGAATACAGAAGTCGCTGGTCATACCTAAATTTCTGAATACATTTAGAGAAATAACAGAATCGATCTATGATAATGCATCTTATCTGTAGAGAAGACTTTTTGTATGGAGTTTGCAATCACTGACCTGTCACTAACTGCTGCTTTGCAAGTACATCCATTTTTACCTTAATTATACTCTTTCTTCCCCTCAATTACTGACCCAAATGATTGCTTAGAGAAACTTCCCAGGTAAGTCTTAGTTCATGGGCAGAGTTTATTTTTCCTCTATAAGTTGAAGCCATCCTGTGAATGTGAGCCACAAGCATACCAGCTCTGAAGATTAATTTTTTTAATCAGAAAATTTCCAAAACTTTAGGCTTCAGTGGAAATTGATGGGGGAAAATTTTAATCTTTCCATATGCTTCTTTCCTACAGATTTGGTCTTTTGCTCTTTAGTGTACATATAAGTAAGCTATGGAGCTGCTTGAGATTAGTTTGAACTAGATATAAAATGGTGAAAATAGAAAACTCATTTGAAGCAGAAAAATTATGGATTGCAAACATCATGAACTCAGCAGCAAGCGCAGCTATTCAGGTGTAGCAAGTTTCTGATTTTAGCTCTTTTAACAGCCTAGAGTAAGCTCCTTTGGTCCTTGGGATTCTGGATCCACATATGGAAATACAGATCCATAGTATCTATTATTTGTTGATGGATATGCTTATATTTTGTTCCAGGCTCAGTTGCCCCCAAAGTCTGTTCTTATGTACATCTTCAAGCATGATATCAGGGATATATCCAAATGGATATTACTTAAGCTGATCTAGTTAAGGGGTTCTGGACTTTCAATTTCCAGAGGATTAGAATTAGCAGCTTCACCAAGATGGCAGCTAAGCCAGTTCATCCTTGTGCTGGTTTGAAAGGATGTATGTACCCTGCAAAAGCCGTATTTTAATCCTAATTCCATTTTGTAAAGGCAGCCATTTCTTCTAATCCTTATTCAGTACTATATGTTTGAAACTGTAATTAGATCACCTCCCTGGAGATGTGACTCAATCAAGAGTGGTTGTTAAACTGGATTAGGTGGACACATGTCTCCACCCATTTGGGTGGGTCTTGATTAGTTTACCTGAACCCTATAAAGGAGGAAACATTTTGGAGAATGAGATTCAGAGAGCAGAGAGAAGAATGACATAGCCATGAGAAGCAGAGTCTACCAGCCAGTGAACGTTAGAGATGAAGAAGGAACATGTTTGCCAGGGAGCTTCATGAAACAGGAAACATGGAGAGAAAGCTAGCAGATGATGCCATGCTTGCCATGTGCCCTTCCAGCTGAGAGAGAAACCCTGACTGTGTTCACCATGTGCCTTCTCATTTGAGAGAGAAACCCTGAACTTCATCAGCCTTCTTGAACCAAGGTGTCTCTTTCCCTGGATGCCTTAGATTGGACATTTCTATAGACTTGTTTTAATTGGGACATTTTCTTGGCCTTAGAACTGTAAACTAACAATTTATTAAATTCCCCTTTTTAAAAGCCTTTCTGTTTCTGGTATAGTGCATCCTGGCAGCTAACAAACTAGAACAATCCTGTTCTCTCCTGTAGCCAGAACATCAGTGACCATGGGGGTGGGGGTGGGGGGAGACACAGTCAGGCTGGGCTAGCACATTCTCTATAGTGATCTTAAAGTCTGGACTTAAGGGACAGAATGGGTACCTAGTTAGGATAGCATGGGTGCATGAACTAATCAAAGCCTGTAAAACAGCCCTAAAAATATCTGTCTCACAGAGCTATAGGAAGGATTGAGCAATATAAAATGTGAAATGATCTAGATCAGTGGAAACTGCTATTCTACTGTTGAGGCCATGAGAATAAAGATACACAGATTAGACAAACTTCTGTCTAATATTGAAATCAGAATCATTCCTAGGAGTAAGAAACTGCAAAGTACAAGTCCACCTTCCTAAGTCTGTCTCTTCTCCCTCCTAACTGTGTGAACTTGGGCAGGTTTCTCAGCCTCTTTATGTCTCAGTTTCCATAACTGTACAAAAAGGATGATAAGGTGCCAATCTCACAGGACTATTATGGCAATATATGAGATAATTCATGAATTGTGCTGAGAATGCTGCTTGATATAAAGACTCATTGCTGGATGTTGTCATCTATACAGAAAGTGAGAGTTCATGGTGTTTATGCCAATAATTACATCAATTCATATATGAAGCTTGTTCTATTATTCTTCATATTTGATAAAATTCTGACAGAATACTGAAGTTAGGAGACAGAGAGAAGAAAGGCCAAATTTTGTTGTATTTGTTACTTATTCAAGATTCAAAAGAATTCAAAAATCTTGCATGAGTGTTCAATTTCTCCACTAAAATAATTGACAGATGTGTTGAGATTCCCTGAAAAGGCTGTAAGAGTTAACTGAAATATAAATACTATGTGAATTAACAAATACCAAGAAGTTGCCTGTATCGCTGACTCTGCTAAGTTTATTATATCTGATTCTCATATTTCCATGTTGTATAAAGGAAATTAATGCTAACTTTTATCACCACTTGGACAAAATCTAAAGGCTAGTAATGCATAGAGCTTGGTTTAAACCCAGATTGATCTGATTTCTAAGCCTGGGTTCTAATATGTTATTGTACCTCATCAGACACTATCTCCCTCTAACACAGTCACGTATTACTGATCATTGCCCTTTTCATCTATTTGTTTTTTCGTTTTTATGATTTGATTGACTGCTGGCCTTTTAAACTGAGAAGTTTTGGACTGACCAATCTAAAAATATACACCATTTGAAAGATAATTGATTGCTTCTTACTGCATTTTATTTGGAACTGCCTTTATTCCTGAAGGACACAATATGCTTTACAGGCCTGAAATACACACACATACTGGGTTATATCATAATCATTCCAGCTGGAAATGAACAGAAGAGTTCTTATTCAATGAAAATTCAAATCAAAGTACATGTAATAGGGGAATCCATTGCATGGATAAAATGATGACTTCTTTGTCTTTAGTCCCTATATTAGATCCCTGTGAGTAATTATCTAAATCTGTAACTAAATAAATCTCCCTTTGTGATCTGTTAATGGAGGATGCATAGGAAGAAATATGGTTTACAGATGCTACCTCAGGTTGCAGGGCCAATGCTCAATCTGGAGAGCAGCAACAATGGTCCATGGGGTTTTACTGACATTAAAAAAAATTTATTTATTTATTAATTAAAAAAATTAAGAACAAACAAAAACATTAACATATCATTCTGTTCTACGTATATAATCAGTAATTCTCAATATCATCACATAGTTGCATATTCATCATTTCTTAGAACATTTGCATCAATTCAGAAAAAGAAATAAAAAGACTACTGAAAAAGAAAATGATAACAGAAAAAAAGATTATACATACCGTACCCCTTACCCCTCGCTTTCATTCATCACTAGCATTTCAAATTAAATTTATTTTAACAATTTCCCCCTATTATTTATTTTTATTCCATATGTTCTACTTGTCTGTTGACATGGTAGATAAAAGGAGCATCAGACACAAGGTTTTCACAATCACACAGTCACATTGTGAAAGCTATATCATTATTCAATCATCATCAAGAAACATGGCTACTGGAACACAGCTCTACCTTTTCAGGCAGTTTACTGACATTTTTAAATTGCTTTTTCCATTTTTCAGTTCCAGTCTATTACTGGAATTCTATTTTTGAGTCTCAGAGAAAGATGGTTCTGCCAGTTTTTGTTAGTTCAATATTCTGTAGGGCATACAACCATGGAGCATTTCACTTCACTTTACTGGTCCACCATAAGTGTCTACATGTTTAAGTTTTTGAGAAACTTCTAAATCTTTTTCTATAGTGCTTGCACCATTTTATGTTCCCACAAGCATAGACAAGGGTTCCAATTTCTCCACATCCAGGACAATATGCGTTACTTTCTCATTAAAAAAAATGAACCATTTTGGTGCGTGTGAAGTGGTATCCTATGGTGGTTTTAGTTTGGATTTCCCCATGAAAAATGATGATGAACATCTTTTTATGTGCTCATTGACCATTTGTACATTTTTGAAGAAAGGTCTTTTTGAGCCCTATGCCCATTTTGGATTGAGTTGTTTTTTTTTGTTGTTGATTTGTAAGAATATTTTAATCTTTTCTAAGTACAAGGTCATTATCAGATATTTAACTTGACAATAATTACTCCCTTTGCATGGGTTGTCTTTTCAATTCCTTGATAATGTTCTTGATGCATAAAAGTTTTAAATATTGACGAAGTCCAGTGTACCTAATATTCTTTTGTTGCTTTTGATTTTGTTGTCATATTTAAGAAATCATCATTGGATTCTCAGTGCTCTCATTTCCTCCCTGCATTGTCTGATAGTGTCAATATAACCTTCCTGGTCAGGAAAATGGCATTATTGAACTCATAAAGGATTTGTTATCTGTGAGAGTTAACCACACCAGCATCTCTGCCTATGATAGTGCATTGTGGTCAGTGTAAAAGGTGAATGAAGCATGCAGTCTATTGATGCTTGTTTATAGAAGCATCCCCTTTAGTGCCTGCAGTCCCAGATACAATCCAGTTTCTATATTTGTGCCAGTATATTCCTCATATCAGTATCCTCCTCCAATGCCTATAGCAGGTAATGTAAAAATAAGGTACTTTCCATTGGGGAAAAGAGGAGGAACAGGACCTACTCAAAATTGGCTGTTTCAGCCACCCTGCCTCTAGAACCTTTACAGCTTGTATGTCCATTACAGCTACAGGTTTCTGTCACCCAGACTATGCAGACTGGTCCCTCTGGGAGAAGTACTGGGCAGCAATAATTCACTGATCCCTAGGTGCCTGGACCCAGAATTTCCCAGACAAAGCCCAGGATTACTCCAGGTTTGACAGGCAATTTATGACATGCTACTGGGCCATAGTGGAATTGGAAAAGTTTACCAAGACTTCCCAAGTCCTCTTGAAGCCAGAAATCCCCATCATATTCTGGGTTGAGTAATCAGTATATTCACCCAGACAGGGTCCAATGACAGAGTATCCTTAAATTGAAGTGGTATATTCAGGCTCACACTTGCTTGAGCCCTCAGGGAATAATCCAGTTGTATGAGCAGGTTGCAGAGGCCACTATCAACCAATTTTCTACTGCAACACCTGATGAGGACCCTTCCTTCCCTTCATTGACATCCTGGGGACTCAACCGAAGGATGCTCAATAAGTTCAGCAGTGTTTCACTGATGTATCAGCCAAGCTAAAACCATTTAATGTTCACTGAGCAGTGTCCACTGTTTTCTTTGGTTTGAGCAGATTATATTCTTCCTATGTCACCAGAAAAAATGCCAAGTCAGCTGAAATATGAGAGGTCCTCTTAGTTCTGGAACACTTGGACCCCCAAGCCCCCATGTACATGTTATTGACTTATGTATTGTTGTCAATGGCTTAGCAGCCTGGCCAGCTTCACAGAGGGAACATGATTGGAAAAGCAAACATTCTCTGGTGTAGTGAATGGACCTTTGGAAACAGTTGGCATTGTGGAAGGTGAGTCATCTTCTTTGACTCATTTTGATGTGCATGGTAAGATCCTACATAAGATGAACTTCATTAGAATGATTTAGCTAATAAAAGATGTACTGAACTGCTGTTTACCCCCAATGAGGCTGGAAACCCTCCTGGGAGAGAGGCAGAGGAATGGCCCTGGCCGGAGGATGAGGACAATGAATTTACCCTCAATGACTCAATACACTCAATGGCACTCAATGACACTCAGTGGCACTCAATAACACTCAATGACACTCGATGGCACTCAATGACACTCA